>JAMYIC010001779.1:0-66227 GCA_024112705.1 Microcera coccophila
ACCGTATTATCTCAGTAAATTCGGATTTGTTAGTGCCTCGGGAAGACCCACATCTAGCTCCTAAAAGCTAGCGTTTGAGGCTAGCTTTGAAGGGGCCAAATCAGCTTCTGGTACAGGCCTTTACCGAGGCGCTAACAAATCCGAATTTACTGAGATAATACGGTACTCTAACAGCTCGTAAATCTGGGCTACTGAGACGGTTTCTAACGTTTCCAGGGTTGATGATGAAAGGGTCGAGCGCGGTCGACAGAGGAGGAGGCGCAGGTCGGAAAGCCTGGATGATTCTCCCGCGACGAAACGGGCCAAATTAGCCACGGCTAAGTTTAATGTGGAACATGGGATGGAGTGATGGTGAGGGTGTTGGTGCAGTTATCGAGCCGCAGGCGAGGACAGCCCCCCCGGCAGGGGCCGCCGGAGGCAAAAAGAGGATAAAAACGTCATGGATCTGGCACGCTGCCAGTGAGCAACGCCCGCCTTCACATGCTCTCATTAAAACGCTGCCCTTGATTAACGAGGTAGTAGTAGTCTAATATGGCGCTACTTAGACGTCGGGGTGGCGGGACGACCATTCATTTCTCTTCAAATTGATTTCTATCCTATTTACGTACAGCAGCTGCGGTAGCGGCAGCTGTGTTTTGATTCTTGAAATGTGAATATGGATTCAAGATGCAACACTCGCCAGGGTCGCGCGACGGGGTGAGCCAGCTTACCTGAGGCATCAACTCAGGCTCCGGAAGCACAGGCCATTCGGAGGGAGCGAAATGCACATTTTCCTCGTAGTACGCAGGGATTTGAAGCAACCTGGCGACGGATTGGATCAGTATCGCTCCGGCCCTTCGCTGGGACGCGGTGGCGTACTTTGGCCCGGCTGGGAGTCAACGTTTTCCGTCCGCTCTTCCAGTCCTTGATGACCGGGTATTATTAACGAAGCTTTGTTGGGATGGACTACGACGAGCGCTACTCTCTCTCGAGCAAGGTACCACCACCTGGTCCTGGGAGCTTAACGCCCGCCCGAACCATCTCAGCCATGGCCGTCCCGGCAACGTCTTGCATCTTCTGTACCAATTCGTACTGAATCTCGCCGTTGTGGGTAAAGGAAAAGAAGAATAACCCATCAGCTCTCGGCTCGGGAGATGGACGGACTCATGGCCATCAGCCGGCCCTTCGACCATTACCCAAATGCTACCAAAGTCTGGCCTGACGATTGACCCTCCGACTTTAGCTTCACCAGCCCCTCCCTCCCCTGCATAATAACGTGTCCCCGTTGCTCCGTGGTGATTGAATGGATCCATCATCCAACACAGCCTGCCCAGAGAGGCGAGAGCCTCCCCGGAACGAGACTAGCCAGGGGGCCGTTGAGTCTCGTGTCTCAACTCTGAATGGTGGCCTGGTAGAGCTAGCAGGGCGGCCTCGCATCGATCAGCATGTCGCCCCAAGATGAGCTTTGTTGGTCCTTTAATTGATTGTGGATGCCAAAGTTACCAGAGCAAGTGCCGTGGAGGGTGAGTGCGAGATTGAGACTTTAGCTAAGGTATAAAGCCCATGGGCCCTGCTCCGAGTCCACCTTCCTTCCGCACCTACCTCTAGACCTTCGCTACCGTCAATCGCCTCGACTCGATTCATCGCTCGCTCGAATCGCCTCCTATCCTCGAACCACAGACTACACCAATCTCACAATCTCGCAATATCTCAACCACCCAAACTTCTACCACAATGAAGGCCACTTTCTTCGCTCTCGCTGCCGCTAGCTTCGTTGCCGCTCAGAGCTTCGGCGACGAGCCTACCTGTGCTGTAAGCTCTTACCCTTCTCCTGAGCAACTGTGAATCTCGCGACTAACTCGATGACCGTCCAGATCGACTGTCTGAAGGATAATATCCCCAAGGTCGGCTGCAGCCTTGATGACACCGCCTGTCAGTGCGACGCCGGCAACCAAGAGAAGCTCGTGAGCATCGTCGGCCCCTGCCTGATCAAGAACTGCAGCGCCAGCGACCTCATCAAGGCCCAGAGTGCCGGCTCCGCTGCTTGCTCGCAGTTCTCTGCCACCGCTGGCTCTGCCACGGCCACGGTCACCGGCACCAAGTCTGTCCTCTCTTCGGTGACTAAGACGGCGACCATCACCGAGAGCAGCGGCTCGTCCGCCACCGGCACCCGCACCGTCACCGGCACCTTCCTTACCACCGAGGCCTCCACGTTCACGTCGACTGCTCGCACCATCGCCAGCAACAGCACGGCTTTATCCAACTCTTCCAATAAACCTACCGGTACTCAGACCACCGGTGGCTCTGGTTCTGGGTCTGGGTCTACTGGCACCAAGACTGCTAGTGCTAGTGCCAGTGCCTCTTCGACCGGCGCTGCTGGCCATGTTACCGCTGGTCTTCTGGCCATGGTTGCTGCAGCTGCTTTTGCTCTGTAGATGAGTCAAGGGTACGAGGATAGAAAGGGGATATGACGGACTGGAGAGCAGACTAATAATGTGCAGCACGAGGATATTTTATGGTATATGACGCCTCCAAATGACTGAAAGGGATCTCGGGCTATTGCGAGTAATATTAGAGCGAAGCGTCAAAAGTTAAATGAGTCACATCATTGTTTGCTCGGCCTAATCGAGCTATGAATCTGTTCTCTGTCAAATTTCGTCAACGTCGTCAAGTACTACTTCCTCTTGTGCCCTGCCATCCCCCGGTCCACCCCCAGTCCATCCGCTAGGGAAGCCATTGAATGGGGTCTCTGCCCTGGACAACTCCACGTCGATCAGCCATGGCATTTGAGATGGTTGGAAACGCTGATCCATAATCGCCGCGTTTACGAACACGGTATGTTCGCGGTGTCACCCTCTGTGAGATCAACCAGTACACCCCTCTGTTGGTTCATCTCAATCACCTGCTTCTTCCTCTCCTTTAGTTCCCCTGCGTTCCAGTTCGGCCCATCCCGTCGGATACTTTGGAGATTTATCATTGGCGCCGTTGCCAGGTCGGCCGGCGACAGGTTTCCGTCAGGCCCATCGCCCCAGTCTGCCCATCGAACAAAGCTCGAGCCCCATCCTTCGTGAACATGGACGAAACAGCGGATCTTGGGCTTTGCTCGCTGGACTGCCTTAAGTAGGTCGGGGCAGCCGGCATTCACCTGCGTTATCTTTGTCATGTCAAGAACTCCGTGCGGGGGACCATGGGTCATGGCGACATCGACGTCGGGTGGGATATCGAAGTTGTGTCCATCTCAGTATTGGAATGCCCATCCGCTGCAGCCTCGTGTATACGGACTTGCATACACCTTTAGTCGCGCACCATTGTGAAGCGTGAACTCATAAACGCCCTCTGTCAGGTAGTGAGCTCCATCAGCCTTCGCACCGTCCATCATGCGCTGAACGTGAGAAATAGCTTCCTTTGACCCTTCCCACTTGTTAATCCATTGATCTTCATGGAGGATAGTATCGCGAGCTCCCGCAATTACGAGCTTCAAGGGAGCGTTGACGGCTTGGAGCATGGCGAAGGCCCGTTCATATTCCCAAAGCTTGGATTGTTTGCTGAAGTCGCCGTAGTGAAGGGCCACATCTGCCCCGGCCGAGGGCCGACGAAACCCTTGGTGCAACTCTCTTCCACGCTGAGTTCATCCTCCGTGCTGGGATCTTCATCGGTTGGGACTAAGGGCTTCTCTTCAGGTAGCGTGCCGTGCGTGTTAGCGATAATCATAAGGCGGGTTTTTATCTTGGCTGAAGGCTCCGACATGTTTGAGCTCGCTGAGGTTGTTCGTCTTACAATCTAGGATCAATCGATTGGAGAGTTATAAAGGGAAGATGCAGTGAGGGGGGACGAGTATCAACCCTGACCATAGCTGTATGTCGGCCCGTGTGGCTTGTAGGACATAGACGCCCAGTAAGGATAGCCAAGAGATGGCTGGAAATGCCGCGCCACACACAGCTGGCCTACAGCATGAGAAAAAAGGATGGAGAAGGGAAGTATCGATTTTTGGTGGCGTTTAGTAGGGTACATAGTAAGGCATCACATTAGGGCCTATTTTACACACCTCAAGACGAAGCTATGAGCTTAGGATCCCGATCAAGTAAACCTAGATTGATGCTGCGCGGTGGAGATCCGACCCCTAGCGGCGGGTGCCATACATCGCCTAGCCTAACGCTGTATTCTAGAATCAACATCAACAACATCCACCTATCGTCGCGAATTAAGCACCACCAGCTCGCGTTAGCAAACCAGGCCATTTCCGCCTTAAACCTCTTCAACAATGGTGACAGGGCCTATGCAACATGTTCAAATGCATCCGCCGCCTCCTGCGCCGGCCTCAGGTGACGACAACCCTAGATATGGCGGGTTCACACGCTTCGAGATCGAACTCGAGGTCAATCTCCCCTTGCCTATCCCCCTTCCTCAGTTCATCTGCTTACAGTCCAATCCGATAGTTCGTCCAGTCCCTCGCAAACCCTTACTATCTCAACCACCTCGCCTCGCAAAAACTCCTGAGCCAGCCCGCCTTCGTCGCCTACCTCGCCTACCTGCAGTACTGGAGCAAGCCTCCTTACCTCAAGTACTTAACATACCCGGGCCCAACGCTGCACAACCTCGAGCTACTACAGCTGCCGTTATTCCGCGAACATATCATAAGTCCCCATACCGTCCAGCAGCTAGTTGATAACGAGATGAAGGCGGCAACGGAGTGGCACAAAGAACCCTAAATGCTTTGGACTATTTTTGATTCGAGGACGAGAACGCGAAAGAAAACCACAATAGCGCAAGAGATGTTTTGATCAACTGGGATGACGATGACCAAGTCTCCATTCCTCAAATCGGTTTCAAACAGACTGCAACCTGCCAACCCTTAGTTCTCTCTCCACCGATGTCCACAGGCCATGCATTTGTAAAAGCTTGTCATCGGCTCATCAGCGCTTCGGATCTGCACCTGGAAAAATGCCGCCTCATCGCCATTACATCCCTCGGCAGGGCATTGTACCCGGCCCTTTTGTGCGTTGTCCCATGCGCCGGGGCCGCCAAAGACGTCCTCCTTCTCGACTCGTTCGTAGACTCGGCGCGAGAAGACGGGCTCAGTGATGTTATGCTCGAAGGGGCAAGTCCGGCATTCGAGACGGTTGGTGTGTGTGACTGTCAGAGAGACCGTAAGGATGTTGGCGCAATGGGGGCAGACTGGAGGCGGTTAGTCGAGACGAGTGGTAGAGAGTGACGGGCTTACAGAGCAACATGGTGACTGTCGCTGGAGACTTCGAAAAATTATCTGGATACAGACGTAGATATGGTGATCAATTCATCCCTTCTAGCAGGCTGGTCTGGAGTTCCTAGCCTTCTTCCTACTGAGCCTTGTGAATTGTGAATGGTGACTCGTCAATTGTGAATATTCCCGTCCGAAGTTGAGCCTAGAGGAATTTCCAGCTGCAGTCACAGGCGGTTTTAGCAGTGGGGGCCGCGTAGGCGCTTGAAACTGCCTTAGCGCCCTATTTCGCGAGCCTACCCCTCCACGGCTGACCATCAGCCTCGACCGCCGCCTGATCTGCGCTGCATCACCACATCAGTGCCACCTCCTGTTCGTAGTGACATTACGTTTGCTTGTTAGCAAGTTGGAGTTTCACTCATATTTTCAACCCTTGCGCTCACCACTACTTGCGTCGTGGCTCTAATCTCCTCACGTACTCTGCAAATCAATCAATCAATCAATCAATCAATCAGCCTCCCTACTTCCGCGCTTCACAGCCGCATCCGACATCATGGGTGACGAAGAGCATGAGGTAGTCTCTATACGTTAGCACGAAGCCGCAACGTCACTCACACATACCGCAGGGCGCCTCCGTCAAAGAGATCCTCATCGAAGCCTGCCGCCGCAACAACGTTGACCTTCTAACCGAATGTCTCGAAGAGAAATCCGACCCAGAGATAAGCAAGCTCCTCAACGACACCACAACTGTCATGGGCAACCATCTCTATCATGAAGCCGCCTCGCGCGGAAACTGTACGTTCTCCCTTTGCAAACCAATTAGCGCTGGAAGATGCGCTCTTGGGCTTTCTAGGCTATGCCGGATGGAGCATTGATGCGGTGTAGATGAAATAATTGACCACCTCCTCGACCAACCCGACTTTGAGTGCGACCCCGTAAACCGACTCGAAGGCGACACCCCCCTCCACACTGCCATCCGCTGGATCAACTCCGAACCCCCCGCCCAACGCTCCTTCGGTCTTGCCCTAATCGAGATGATGCTCGAAGCCGGTTCCAACCCACGGATCAAGAACAAAGGCGGCCTAACGGCCTACCACCTCGTCGACCCGCGGAACAAGGAACTGCGAGACCTCATCCAGAAGCACGAGTATGCGAACCAGAATGCTGGCGACTTCATCAATGTCCAGGAGACGAAGGGTGGAAAGCAGGTGGTGGTTGACGATGAGAGTGATGATGACGCCGAGTTTAGTGGCAGTGATGACGAAGAGAGGGCCGAGTGGGAAAGGAGGAGAGCCCAGAAGGGGAAGAGGTAAAGCCAAATCACGAAGGAACCTATGCACGTAAAGCAATCGGAATAACTTAGAGAGTACGAATGAATCATGATAGGCGAGCGATAGACCTGCTATGCATAAGTGGCAGACGTGAATAAGCATTTTATCTAGGTTATCAAAAGGGTATATCTGCGTATCTATTCTAGCAAACCATCAAGCCGGCTCCCAGAGCTCGTCTTGGTCCCGTCGTGTCATCGTCTCCAACGTCCCTCCCTGATCATGATACACAAGCCAGCAACCTTAAACAGTTGTCCGAGGCATAGTGTCATGGGATGCGGCATCCAGCCCGCCCTCTTCAATGGTAGAGAAATTCCAGGCTCCGTCTTAAAGGAGCATCCATAACCCAATAAGCAAAACCCAAAGCACCACCATCGCCATAGGTCGAAGGTCGTTGGCATCGCTCTTGCTCTTATCAGATTCGATATAAGTCACATTCATAAGCCGCTTGATGGTCATTTCTGACAATTTTCTCGAGCTGGCGAGCTCGAACAACTCATCGCTCAGTTGATGTAGAATGTTCGTCGAGCGACCTTGAGGACACATGACAACCTCCCAGCCACTACCATTGGGAATGATGAATGTGGACTTTTGGTCATCAAAAGCGTAGCTATAGGCATCCGGGCACATAGCCTTGGCCGCCTTGCTGTATAAAGACGGTTTGCAGATCTTCGGGTCATGGAATTTGCCAATGCAGCAGTCCTCGTCCGATCCCGATGCAGCACAAGCACTGTAGCAGGGGGAAAAGTCTGGCCGCTGAACGTTGTCGTCAGGATAGGGATACACGCCATCCCCAGGCTTAGTTGGGGGAAAGGCAAGCAAGGGCCAAGGACACCATCTCCGAAGGCTCAGGTTCGTTTCCCGAGTTTCTAATGGCACGGGGAAGGACGAATTGGTGTAGTAGGTGCCAGTCGAAGTACTCCGGTAAATCCATCCAGGAGTTGCAATGCAGGCACAGTTTGTCAAATTTGGGGGGACGAAGGTCGTGTTCTTGGCAGGGATATAGTTGATGCCGATGGGAAGGTTGTAACCATCCACGAGGGAAATATCGTAGAATGTCTGATCACCGTTGACACCGCCTGCGAGATTGAATTCGGCCAGAGTTGCGGGCGTTGACCCCTACAAACAGTCAGATACTTGTCAAACCTCATCCCCATCAGGCCCACCACTTACACTGAACTGGCAGTCGAGCTTCGCGAAGCAATCACCCGTCTTGCAAGAGCACGAGTCCCCCTCAATGGTACAGTTCGTTCTACCCCAGACTCGACCTTGCCAGTCCGGGCTCACCCAGAGTGTCTTGTTGGTCCCCATTTCCAACTCAAAGCCCCCTATCCCTGGGCCCGTTCCGGCCTGAGTCGCAACACCAGGCCATATCGTTGAATCACACCTGTTGGTGACGACTAAAGGGATTTTCCCCTCCCAATCTTCGGGAGGTCCTCGCTTTGCCACGGTTGCCCTCTTCTTGTGGTTCATGAACTGTCCCTGCCAGTTCGTTCTGATATTGGGGAACTCTTCAGCGGTGGCCCCTTGTAAGAGTGATCCGATGGCAAGTGCAGGTAGTAGAAACTGCAAGAAGCTCGAGGAGTCGCAATTAGCGGCAGCGTGGAGTGGAGCTCTCATTTCGCGATCTCTAATAACTTATAAGAGGAACGACGATCCAGGAGCGAAGGCAGATCGAGATCGAGATGCAGGAGCGGAAGCAGCACAACTGAAGAATATCGATATGCAGATCAAAGCACTCGTCAGCTGACAATCAACATAGCGTGAAGCCAACACTCTTGGAGTCACCAATCTAGCTAGATGCGCATCCGACGCGACGGTTAGGATATTGTTATCGAGGCGAGGAATGAGTGGTATTGGGCTTCTTAGGGGAAGCTTTTTGCTCGGAAAGCCTTGTCAGCTGCCTCGCGCAGGCGTCGAGTCCGATGATCCGATGAATAGTTCGTGATCTAACGCAAGGAATAGATAGGAGCACAGAAGGCGGTAGGAAGGCGACGTAGGTAGAAGAGAGAGAGACAGAGAGAGAGGGTAGTAGTGGTTCGTAGTGGTTCGTAGTCTAGATAGCTTGCTTGTTCAATCCAGAAACAGATAATGACAATACAGGTTAGAAAAAGAACGATGAGGCGGCGTCACGCAGAACACCTTCGAGAGCAGGAAAGTGGTAAAGAAAATGGCCATCTTGTCAAGCCGTCTGGTAGATGCCCTGACCTGGTGGAAGTGGAAGCGCGCTCCATTGAAGGTATGACGCAGGTGCGATCAAGCTTCCCGGTTTCAGGGTCCAGGAACGACCCCAAGAAACTGCCCCTGCATCTTTTCTCGGATCAGCAATGACCTGGTCTATCATCCCAGCTTATCCCAGGCTGTTTTATTCCAGCTCCTAACTTATTTCGTAAAGATCAGCGCTCGTCCAGTCCGTTGATTGAGACGTCCGCTGGACATTGTCATCAGCTCTCAGCCTCATCGTGGGGCAAGAAAACAACATGAAGCCGATGGTCCTGATCAACTTCAATTGTCTATATACTGAGCAATCATCTGGTCGTCGTTGCAGTTGATCCCTCCCATTACACGAAAACAGACTTGAAAGCGACTCCAATTCCTGCGTTGGTCTACCTTTTCCAACTATTTAACCTCCCAACGTCAAAGATCCAACCATTATCTGCTCCACGCACCCTTCTTCACGTCAGCACCTTCAAGGCTGGTGCTTCCCGCTGTTTCTTGATTCGCTCTGTATTCCTTCCTCTCTCTTGCAGGATGAACCATTGTACATCTTTTCCGAGGTATCATTTGGCTTCGAGATGGAAGCCCAAAATAAATCATCAACTCATGCCCGTCTATTCACGACTCCCCCCATTTACCTGAAGCGCGATCGGCAGCGGCCCATAACCTCGCCTTGACACACGAGCTCGGCACTAAACTCGGAACCATCCAGAGTCAAGTAGATATCAAAGTAAACACGGTAGAAGGTTCCTTGAGGCGTGTCCATCCGCTCAAAGTCCTTCTCTAGGTTCTTCCGCGACAGATCCGAGGTTAGCGTGACCACCTCCTTGATTCCTATAGCCCAGGTTAGCAACGGGTCTCTATTGAAATGCCATGTCGAGACTTACGGGGATCCTTGGTATACTCGGGACAGACATCGTCGTCGCAAGCGTACAGGATGTCCTCGTACATGAGGGTGGCGCCAGGGGCGACCTGTCGGAAGAAGGAAACCTTGACAGGTTCGCCGTTCTTAACTTTCTGGCCCTTCTGTACAAAGATTTGTCTGGTGAACTTGCATCGATCCTTGCCATCAAGCGACGGCACACGGTAGGCCTCAGGGTGATAGCCTTCCTTAAACGGCTGAAGAGTGGCCATGAGGTAGTGTCGACGAGCAACACGATGGGTGACGATTCGCTCAGTGATGCCGGCAGTAACGGCACCCTTGACGATAGCCGCCACCGAGTCCATGGGTCGAACGACTTTGGATTGGAATTGAGGGGGAACGTGGAGCTTAATCTGTTGGAAGAGGTACTCGGAAGCACCGAAACCACCGACGACGAGGATGTTCTGAAGCGTCCGGTTCTGGGCCTGGATGGCAATGATCTGGTTTCTAACAAGTTCCAGAATTCGGTTGACGACAGGCTCAAAGCACTGGAGGATTTCCTCGTTGGTGAAGGTCATGTAGCCTTCCTCGATGCCGGCTTCGGGGAACTCAGCCTCAATACCAACGTCGACGGCCCACTTCTGACCGTTGTTCCTAAAATCGGCCTTGATTCGGTTCTCAAAGTCCATGATACACTTTGCGTAAACACGGCCGGCCGTCTTGGAGCCATCGGGCAGCTTCATCTTTCGGATCTTCGTCCGTAGAATGTTGCTAAAGTTGCGGTTGAGGGCGGTGGAACCACAAGAATCACCAGAGCCAGCGGTGCACTCGGCGACGGTGAAGGGATTTTCCTCCTCGACTTCATAGGCAATCAAATCGACCGTACCACCACCGCAATCGACGATAAGGACGGCGTCATGAACCTTCAAATTAAGCAGACCCGTCTTGGAGCAGAAAAGGGCTGCGGCTTCGGGCTCGGAAACCAGCGTCAGACGGTTGTCGTTTTCGTCTCGCAGGAAACCAGCCTGAATGGCAGCGGCTCGAGTAGCAGCCTTTCCCGCATCGTTCCAAATGGCAGGTACCGTAAGATAGTATCGGATGTTGCGTTCTTCTCGGTTAAATACCTCGCCAAGAGTCTTTTGCAAGGCCGACCGCATAGCCTGGCGGAGCTTGAATAGGTAGTCTGCAGCAACATCTATCTCGGACTTTCCTGGAGGCAGAGGGGGCAGGTTGATGGGGTCGATATATGTGTTGCCGCTGAGCATCAGCTGCAGCTTGAACCACTCGACCTTTTGCACACCAGGCTTGGGATATCCGGTAGGAGCAAGGGCATCGGCGATATCGGGGCCCCATCCCACCACCTTTTGGTATTGGTCGTAGTAGAGCACTGTTGGAATCTTCTGCTTGGTATACGAGCCAGCGCCTGGCCACTCGGTGATGATGTCCTCCTTGGCCTCATTGTTTGTCGCAAAGGCGAAGGCGACACCAGAGAAGGTGGTGCCCTGCAAGACCGTGTGATTAGAAACTAGAAGAAAAAATTTTCGGTGATATAGAAGCAATACTCACAAAATCGATACCAACAATCAGTTGAGCTTTGCTTCTGCTCGCACCCTCAACCTCAGCCGCCGGATTACCCCGCTGAAACTGCTGAGCGATAGGATTACCGGCAGGCGGCGGCGGGCCACCTTGCGGAGGATAACCTTGTGGCGGAGGGATCTGCTGCTGTCCAAATCCGGGAGGGCCTCCCATCGGAGGAGGGCCTTGGCCCATCGGGTTCATACCTGGCGGGTAGCCCATTGGGGCGCCGGTGTTGATCGGGGGAGGACCTCCAACCATCTGGCTCGGCGGGGTGCGGGTCTGTTGGTGGGTGAGAGGAGAGGTGCGGCCAAGGGGACCAGCCTGACCGGGAGGAGGAAAGTTGGCTGAGTAGCTAGGAGGGCGGTTCCCAGGGCCTGGGTGATTCATCGAGAGGCTGGTGGTGGACGACGAGGCACCGAGGGATGGTGCTGAAAGCTGAGGTATTTGACCCGGAGGAGGGGTTGGGCTCGGAGTATGACCTTCGGTGGTCTGTATGCTGGCCGTGGATTTGCGTTTTCCGAAGCCAAAGCTTTTGAAGCGGGAGTTCATAGAACTCATATGGAAGGAGGAGAAATGGGGAAGGACAAAGGAGAAAAGGTAGGACAAATGTCAAAGAGCGCCGAAAGGGCAGAGAGGCCGCAGAGGCGCAGGACGGGGGTGTGGAGGCACTGGAGGAGAGACGGGGGGAAGGGGGGGGAGAGGAGGGGGCGCGCCTCTCTCGCTGTCTCTCACTCTCTCGGACGCAGTTGGGCTCGGGTCAGAAATTAGCACGAGAAGGTGGGCTGGGCCACTGAGCTGGGCCTGGGCTGCCGCTGGAGGATCGAACTGGGTTGGCTCGCTGAGGGAGGGGGTCCTTGACCTGCCGTTGTGTGATGCGTGCTTCTGCTGCTGCTGCTGCTGCTGCTGCTGCTGCTGCTTCTGCGGTGTGGTATGGATTGGGCTTGAGCCGGACTGCAGCTTTGGCGTTTTGGCTGGCGTCACGGGCGGATCTTGTTCGTTTCTGATCGACGGCTCCGTCGCTGGACGAGGAGGAGGACGGTGAACAGAGGCGCACAAATTGTCCAATGTTCTGACCTGCTCGTTTCGTCTGACCGGGTCTTGGGTCTTGGGTCTTGGGGATTGGATTGGGCTCTGGGGGCTGACAAGGCTTGAAGCTGGGGGAAGACCAAACGGGGGCTTGGCCGCTTAGGAGGGGCGAGGGGACCACAGCTGACAGCGCTAACGAATTTCTGGCAGTGTAAGGCTGAGGGCAGGTTGGGTCGGACCGTGGCGGGATTCGAGTGAATTCGGAGTCACGATGTGACGATTATGGATCGTGGTGCTGATAACCGCTTCCGGAATCGAGAACAGCCGGTGTGCAAGCCACAAGCGCCGTTGATGGTCGTTGAGGGGAATCGAATCTAATTGGGAACGCAAAAAGCCAATTCCCGATACTTATCGTCGAATTCTCGTCCTGGCAAGGTATCGGGTCCTGTCTCGATTGATGTCTTAGATTGGGCACGGTCAGGTGCGTGTAGGACTCCAGTCTGGAGAAGCTCGTTCGTCCTGTAGCCGGGTGCTAGGTTCCAGGCCTGCGTTGGCGTAGGATTGGCGGATATTGCAGGAGATAATCGTAGGGTGTTGCTGAGAGAAGGGAAAAAGTAAATTCAAGATTGCTCGGCACCGTTGAGTCCTTAATGACTGAGTGCTGCGTTGCGAGAGGACGCGGGAGATTCACAAAGTCAGCAGTGAATTGATGACGAATTTTATTTTTTTCTGGGGGAAGAGGAAGAGGACGATGAAGATTAAGATCAAGCTGGCTGTGCCGAGTTGTGACCTTTACAATCAGCGATGACGAACAGCAGATCCAGCGGCAGCCAGGGTATGTACAGTGCCTCACGGTCCCCCAGGCTGGTATCCATGAGAGAGCTGTAAGCTGCCCCTACCCCGATAGTCTCCCCCGACGATTCTTGCCGTCCAAATCCATTTCTAGTGCGGAGCCAGAGCTGCCGCTGCTTTAGCCTGAGCTGGTGGGTGGGCAAGGGTGATCAGAGCCTGAGCCGAATGTTTGGCACCAGACTCCAAAATTCTCGCGATTCTGACGGGACTCAACAGTCTCGCCTGCAATGTTCGCCACATCGTTGTCGGGCATTCTTGAAACATCAAGAGGTCTGAGGATGTTTTTGAGCTGAGCAACAAGACAGCCATCGATAGCCTCAGGACCCTCGCCGCTGGCGCGGATGACTGGCTTCTGTTCCATGGCGAGGGTCGCGTAAAGGTGTTACGATACAGTGCAAACTTAAGGCGGTGTTTAGGTATAGTAAACGGGTTCGTATGCGGAGATCGAGGTGATTTGAGATGAGCATCACAGAGCAAGGGTGATCAAAGCAGGCAAGTGAGAGCGGCGTGGTTAACTAACTAGGCCAGGACGCGGGTCGTCCAGTTTTCGTGGAAGACTACCTAAGTAAGATAAAGGACAAAGAAGCTGTATCAGTCTTCCTAAAGTAAAGCAAGGTATCAGGTATCTTAGGTACGTGTCGTAGGCTGGAAGCATACCTCTACCACTCAGAGAGTATCGTGCCTCGGGATTTCAAACAGTTGGGCGCAAAGGATCAATTACCAAGCGAAACGAGTCTTTTTCTTGGCTGCTCTGCATTGTTCTGTGTCACCACATGGCATAGGCGAGAATGGACGCAGGCAGTCTAGGACTTTTCAAGGACTCCAGGCCGGGGAGCTGGCGTGGGGCTTCCCGAGTCCTCAAGCGCTGTCGCTCTCGTACACACCACCCACAGATGACTACCTCCGTCTACCATGATTCTTGCCAAAAAGCATAGCGGTAATTATCTCGCTCTCGACCGCCGCGGATCCCCAATCACTTGCAGCCGGGCGGCTACCGGGCTGGGTGCCATACCAGTGCCAGACCCTTGAGCTGCATGGTACCAGCACATCGATGCAGCGTAATCTCCTCCCACTGGATGTACCAGGCCCGCACTTCTGATCAGAAAGATTCCATCTTCCCAGCGCCACGGGCTCGCTTCCTCGAGCGGCCCTTGGACTGCATCATCTCAACCCTTCTATTAAGCTTCTCCAGCGCTTCCTCGTCTTCCAAAACGAGGCTGAGGCGGGCAATGCCCCGATCCCTCGAAGCGGGTGCCCCTCCAAGCCCTGGCGCCACCTGGTTAGCATCCCCCTCCCCCCCGGATCCTGGTTGCAGCAGCACGCTCAGCCGCACTCGCTGTGGGAACCAGAACGGGTCGTACTGTCGCCGTTTCTTCGTCATCGTCATCGTCTTGAACGATTTGAACCACATGATGCAATCAATTAACCAATCCACCCATCCACGGCTTTGGAGGTTCATGTCGTTCTTTGGAAACTCGGCCAAGACGATGTGAAGTGGTGAACTGTCCCAGTCACGGCTCGATCTTAGCTACTGACTCTAAATAGAGTACACGCATGAAGCGGGACCATGAGAGGGGGGTGGGTCATGGACAGAGCTCCTCGGACCCGCCTCTATCTATTCATTGATGCTTCGTATGTCACTGATGCGGGGTCCAGACGGCCGAGAATGAGGGCGTAAGAATTACGGTGAAGCTCGTGAATTAGGAACTCCACGGCGCGGTATGATGTTCGAAGGCTGAGGATATTTCATTCTAACAAACAGCTCGTCCTCATGAACCTCGTACCAATCCCTCGCGCCGTCTCTGGCATCATCGCGGACGAGGGCGTCAGCTCCCCTATAGTTTTGGGTGGTCCCTCACCCATCCCCTACTCATCTCGACCGCTTGCTCCCATTCACTCCGCATCGTCGTACGTTTCTCGTCGGCGAGTTCAGGTCTGAAGATGGTGTGTCCCTTGCTGTTGACTCCTTCCAGATCTTCAAGTTCGTTCCAAACTCCAGTCGCCAGCCCAGCCGCAATGGCAGCTCCTAGGGCAGTTGTCTCACGCATGGCTGGTCGGTCCACGGGGATCCCGCTGAGGTCAGCTTGGGTTTGCATACATAGATCCGAGTTGGAGAGGCCGCCATCTACAGCTAGTGATTCGAGAGCGTGCCCAGAGTCCGTAGCCATGGCGTCCAGGATAGCAGCCGTCTGATGACAGGTAGCCTCCAGTGTGGCGCGTACAATGTGCCCCTGCTTCGTATGCTGGGTCATTCCAACTGTGAGATGTTGGTGTTAGCCAAACTACTAGGAAACCAACAAATGAGCACATAAACATACATAGAGTACCCTTGGCATCATCGATCCAGTATGGGGCGAAGAGCCCACTAAAGGCAGTGACGAAGACGACACCGCCGTTATCAGACACGGATTTCGCGATGGGGTCAACGTCAGTGGGCTTTTGGATGATGCCTAGGTTGTTCTGCAGGAACCGAATGCCAGCACCAGCAACGGCAATGCTACCTTCCAGGGCGTACACGGGTTTGCGGCCCTTGCCAAAGTCGTATGCTACGGTTGCCAGCAATCCGGTCTTGGAGATGACAGGCTCCGTGCCAACGTTATAAAGAAGGAAGCAGCCTGTGCCATACGTATTCTTAGCCTGGCCCGGACTGAAACCACATTGGCCGACCAGAGCAGCAGATTGATCACCCAAACAGCCCGCGATAGGGACACCTCTGAGTGACCCCCTAGCCAGAGTGCCGAAAGCTGTCGGGGAAGATGACGGAACGATCTTGGGGAGGTTCAGTTTTTTCTTGTCAACACCGAAGAAAGATAGAAGGGCATCGTCGTATTCCAGTTTTCGAAGGTTCATAAACATGGTGCGACTAGCGTTGGTGGAGTCTGTAACGTGAATCGGTCCGCCTTTCCTCTGTTGTCCACCAGTCAGCCGGTAGATCAACCACGAGTCGACCGTACCAAAGGCCAATCGGCCCTCCTCATATGCTTTCTTCACGGATTCGACGTTTCGAAGAACCCACAGAAGCTTGACACTTGATGGGTAGGTAGACAGTGGTAGGCCGCAGAGTTCAGTCAGTTTGTCGGCCCCAGGCCGGCTCTTCAGCTCACGAACGAGAGAAGCAGTTCGGGTGTCGGGCCAAACAACGGCATTGTACAAAGGCTCGCCCGTGTTGCTATTCCACAAGATCATCGTCTCACGCTGGTTGGTGATACCGATAGAACGAATGTCGGACAGTGAGTGTCCCTTTTGTCGGAACTGTTCGGTAGCCTTCTCGATGCAAGTCTCGGCAGACTTCACAATCTCGAGGGGGTCTTGTTCATGCCATCTAGCTTAAGGCGTGAGAATCTGACAGCAGCCACAGAAATGCATACGCACCCTGACTGAGGATAGAGGTTCTCGAACTCGGTCTGATGGCTGGCTACGGGATCACCATGACCATCGAAGATGAGGAAGCGCGTGGAAGTAGTTCCTTGATCAATACTGCCAACGAACCAGTTCTTCTTTTTCTCTTCCTCGGTTTCAACAATGCCTCTAGGCAGGTGTTCCTCGTCTCATGTCTGTTCAGTGTCCAAGTCCCTCGGCTCCACGGCCAGATCGAGTCGCCAGACTTACCCTCTTGTGGGTTCGGTGCTGTGCCCATCTTTAGCACGATTATGTCCCAAAACAACCGTGTATAGCTCTCAAGGCAGGCCGCAACAATGCACGTCCAGCTCACGAAGCTCTCCGTGTGGAGGTTTCAAACATACACGGGATTGTCAAAACAGTTTGAGATCAACACGACAGGAAGACGGCGTCTGTAGGGCAGGAGGAATCGAAATGCAAGTAGCCACGGATATAATGTAGTTGCTATAAACTTTATTTAGATGAGGGGAAGCCATACTATTAAGGGTTGCGGATTCACATGTCAGTGTGATGTGACGTCGCAGTTCGGAAGCGGAATGAGGGGCAGTGGGAATGACCAAGAAATATTCGAGACGGCTGAGTCTCTCGAGGCGCGACTCATATACTCCTTGGTCTAGACTGCCAGATTGCCAGTATCAAGTTGCAAGTCAGCAATCAACACTCCATCACTCACTCTCAAGATAATTGTTGGCGTTCATTTACGCCCACACTGCGGAGGTCTGGGTCAAGATACAGGCGGGCAGATCTACCCCCACAGTCACTAGCAGCCCCTCAACCTATCCACAATTACGACTTTGGGGTTTGTTAGCACTCTTACCCTAGATTAGAACACGATGGCTGCAGATTCATCTGTCGCTCCTCGTCCAGACCAGACATACAGTGATCTGGGTTCTACCGGGACGAAAACAAGGCTTATCTTCTGGGGTTGATTGATAGCCTAGTTTGAGAAGATACTGTGTAACCCCGGTTCCCGTCGATCTCCCCCCCAAACATCCATCAAGTAATAAAACATGGCTATCATGGGTGACGACACAACGCAGGAACATCGACGAACTGGCATGCAATTCTCCCACATTCGAATGGAAAGGCGAACAAACGAACCTAGAGAAAACCGAAAGAACGTCTTTTGCATTGAACTGGCTGCCATCTAAGGCGTCAACCATATCAGCTTCTCTTAGAACCAACTTAAAAAAAGAGATGAACAGTGATGATAAGTTCATGGCCATATTGATTAGCAAAGAAAAGACCAAAAAAAAGATCTGCTAGCAATTGCACGTTTCGATCGTGCGACCTCCGGGTTATGAGCCCGGCTATTCTGAATTAGTATTTGTCTGAACGTCAGATTCAGTGATACAACATACCGCGCTTCCACTGCGCCAAATTGCTTTTTTCGCTTGCCTCACCTGCCCAGAAATAAACTTAAGAGCGATTGTTGCTACATCAATAACACAAGATGTGCAAGTCAGTCGAGTAATATTTCTAGGAATTAACAAAGTTCATTGTCTCTGCATACAATATTCTGACATGGTGGTAATAATGGCTGAGTTTCAGCATATCACCTGTGGACAACCTGCTCCATTTCCTTCTCCCAACTTACTCCTATACTGACCCTGTAGCTTGCGATACCCTCGCCCGCATCCTGCTTGTTCTCCGATCTAGTTTTCTTCCTTTCGGATTTTCGATACAGTGGGTTAAAATCAGTTAATGGGAGACTGCCGGTATTGAAACCCTCTTAATTTCTTATCCTACACTCAGGTCCTACCCGTCGATCATGCGCTGGAACCTTTCGGTGCTGGTGCTTGCCACCGGAAGATTCCATAAAACTGGGTTGGAGCCGACTAGCCTCGATAAAATGCATCCTGATGTCTTTGAAAACAAGGGAGCTTTTGCGTTTTACAGCTCGTCATCCTTGGCGGTCTCCATCCGTGGGTTGTTCTATCCCTGCTACCTTTTACTTGGGTCGACAAGACCTCGGTACCACCTACATGCATGTTACGACTACGCTCATCTTCAACTTCGACGCAGCATCTGCCAGCAAAAATACAAAGACGATGCAAAAAGAGAATGTGCTAGCAATTGCACGTTTCGATCGTGCGACCTCCGGGTTATGAGCCCGGCTGAATGATGTTAATTTTACATGGTGGTGAGTCAGAGTCGAAAGGTAAACATACCGCGCTTCCACTGCGCCAAATTGCTTTCATTGCATTGGACGTCAGTGTTGCTATTCTCAACCAAGTTGCCGGCCCGCCTACGGCCCTGGCGGGGTTTCTGTTACAAATAGACATTAGCCTCACCCCACGAATCATGGTTCCGGGTTGCGGAGCACTGTAGTCCGGCTCCTGGCTCATGCTGGGAAGTAGAAGTCGTCGCTCGACGGAGGGGTGCGATATGGGCAGATGCGGGTGGAGGAGGCCATCGATGCGTGTCCAATTAGTTGGTAGATGATGTTGAGTTATCTCTTCATATAAAACAGGGTCCTTACGTCCATCGTACCGGTCATGCGGACCATTTCTCGGTCGCACCACTACCACCACCACTACCACCCACCACCACCAACAGAAATGGCGCCTACCATCCACCTCATCCGCCACGCCCAAGGCTTCCACAACCTGTCTCACGAGAACGAAAAACTCCCTGACCCGGATCTGACTCCTCTCGGCGAAGAACAATGCGCCAGCCTCAGATCCGAATTCCCCTACCATGACAAGCTCACTCGTCTTCTCGCCTCACCCATGCGCCGCACAGTCTACACCTGTCTGCACGCCTTCGGGACGGACAAGCTCCTCCCTGTTACTGCCCACGCCGTCTTTCAGGAGGTCTCTGATAATCCATGCGACATTGGAAGTCCCGTAGCCAAGAGTGAAGCCGAGTTTGGCCGCCGAGCTGACTACACCCGTGTGACGGACGCGTGGCTGGATAAGGGCCCGGACAGCGAGTACGAGCCCGTCTTGGAGAAGTTACTGGCCAGAGGGCTGAAGGCGAGACAGGTCTTGAGAGAGGCGGCAGGCAACGGAGAAGACCATATCGCTGTCGTGTCGCACGGTGGCTTTCTTCATTTTTTGACTGATGATTGGGCTAATGTGCCTGACGGAACAGGTATGTGTTTAAGGCTGCTCTATGACCACGGAGCCTTAGGACCACAAGGCTGACTTGGCGTCGTAGCTACTGGCTGGGTGAATTGCGAATATCGCTCGTACCAATTCGTGGATCCCACCGGCAAAGATGAAGATGCTGCTCTCCGGGAGACGCAAGAAAGCTGGAAGCGGCGGCAGAGCGATGCCGTAGCCCCCACGCAAAAAGAGCAGAGAGAATTACGCCCTGTCGTGTTGGAGAAGATGGGCCCTTATCTCAACTTGAAAGGATATAGTCCACAGGGATAACAAATGTTGGCTCGTGTACAAGCCCCGTGGATCAGTATAAATTACACTACTTATCTTTAAGCTAAATATTAGCTATAGTCAAGGTATATATACTTATTTTATAACTATTGATCTAATAACTAGATAATGAACAAGGATCTATCTCCTTATTCCGCTGTGGCGGGTTACAATAGAAAATTGCGGAATTCAACATTTGTTATCTCCTGTGGGCTGTAGATGCGAAGGATCAGGCCCGACTTATTTGTCGGGAGCTCAACCACTTAGAGATAGCACGGACGTAAAAGGCGAGAGACACTTGACAGACCTTTTTGGAATAGAACACAATACCGGTAGGTAATAGAAGAGAACTTCCTTTTTACCACCATTCAGACTGGTATCATTGATTACGGAACCAAGCTATCACCTTTGGCAACTCTCATGATGTATCAGAATACAATCTTGTCACACCCGAAAGAAATCATCGCCTGGCGCCGCTTAGTAATGGCTGGCCTGACCTGGGCCCCCTTCGATTGAATACATGATCCCTCCATCCACCTCCAATGCCTCCCTACAGCTCGATAAGGGCCTCTTCCTGTATAGGTTGCTTCGCTGGCTCATGCTGCGGTACGGAAGGAAACAAATCCTGGTTGTAGCCACCATATGCCCAGCTTTGCGGTGCTGCAGGGGGTTGTCGTTGAGACTGCTGTTGTTGGGGTTGCTGTGGCTGATGATGCTGATGAGGAACAGTCGGTTGCCAGTAAGGTGGCTGCTGTGCTAGCGTTTGCTGAGCCGGCTGCGAGGGCTGAGGTGGTTGAGGAGCCTGCTGAGGGGGCTGGGCGACTTGAGTTAACTGAGCAGGCTGAGCTGGAGTCTGAACTGGAGTTGACTGTGATTGGTTCGACACATATCCTTGAGGGTAGTGCATTGTTTGCTGAAGGCTGGGATACGGTGACTGAGCCACATCTGGAGAAGCTCCTGGAGCCGATGGCGCTGGATCATGTTGGCTGGTCTGCTGGGGGCTCATGTAATAGGAGACACTGGCATTGTCTAAGGGAGTGGCTGGGGGCTGGGAGGTAGTCATCTGGTGCACAGGATCCTGCGGTGGCAGCTGTTGATACGGATCCTGGGGGGCTGACGGTGCCCTATTTTGCCAGCTTTCAATCCTCCGTGGTTGCTGTTGTGGGGAATAATGACTTTGAGGGGTTTCAGGAGGAGGCGGGTATGTCGCATATGCCGGCTGAGGCGTTGCTTGCGGAGGCTGTTGGTAGGGTTGGGCTGGGGGAGGTGCTTGATAGCTCGTTCGTTGTCCGGTATAAAAATTCTCGGCTGGTCCGTTGCTAGCCATGTGGGAGGGAATGGAGGGATATGGCCCGGATGGCTGACGAGGAGGAGGCAGGTTATATCCCCCAAGATTCTGCTGACTGTACGCCTTCGACAGACGATCCTCTAGCATTCGATCATAATACCGAACAACAGTGGAGAGCTTAGCGTGCAGGTCTAGAAGTGTATCTGGGAACCGATCAGTATGCTGAACTTCAATTTGGCACATGAACCTACCGTGCTTGCTCATCGTCTCGCCGTAGGTCCTAGCCAACTTTGGCCGCAGCGATCCAATACTATCATACAGCTCCTGGATCTGAGGTTCTCGGAGAATAGTACCCGGCGGTTGCGTCTGCAATCGATCCACTAATGTGGAAAAGAGATTGATGTTCTCCGCCTCCACAGGTGTCAACTCATAATCATTCTTTGGTAAGACGAAGTTGCTCGTCGTTGATGGCGCCGATGAGTGTTCCTTGAGGGCTGCCGCATGCCTCTTCTTTTGTTCTTCCATGTCTGCTAGGGATGCTGCAATAGCGGCCTTTAGGTCGTCATCGTCTTCCTCTGCTTGTTTCACCGTCGCAGGGTTCACATGCGGTTTGGGCGCAGTTACGTAAGAGTCTGCGTAGTTTCGCGAATGGCTCTTGACTTCTTCTAGGCTCATGGCGAGAGCCTTCTTTAGGTCCTCGTCGAACCCATCGTCAATGCGAGCATTCCGCGGCATCATGGCTGAAGTGCTGCGAGTCTTGTGGGGGTAGGTGGGCGATCGATCCAGTGATGGCTCCTTGTATCCCTTGTTGGTAAGCTTAGCATAGCACCCATCGTCGACCCGCACAGGGGTAAGAATTCCAAGGTGAGGCAAAGCAACGGTCTTAGATGAACACTGCTGATCGAAGCAGTTTCCGCAGTTTCGGCAATGATGCTTCCTGTTGGTGAATGTAAAGGCCGTGCGACACCGCATACAGACATCCGAGTCTGTCCATTCCGGAGGCTGGAGGCCGCGTTAGTTGACTCTTCACAACTGATCGTTCTTGGACCTTACCGCGCTGCTGTCAATCATGCTGCTTGCTACGGTTATCTTCGGAGGAAACTGGTACCCATCCCGATACAGTGTCCTGTAAACCTCGCCAATGTAGGAGAGCTCGTATCGTCCCTCAGTCGCCCCGGCCCAAGATTGTATAAGTTCGAGGATCTTCGATTTGACCTCAGCATTGACGGCAGCTGCTCCTACTGCCTGCAGTAATGACACAAGGTTGTCCATAAACTCTCGGGAAGCGATCTCCGCTAGGAAGTGTGACCCGCCATTTTTAACACAGGTATCGGTAAGCTAAGTTTGAGCAAGTTTAGCGATATCGTTCGGCCAAATCATCGCACAAGGGAGGTCGTACGTTGAGGGCGCTCAGTTGCGTGTTCGGATTCTTGTTACCGATACGCCGCTTCAGGGAACGCATAGCCTCTTTCGGCGCGACTGTCTTGGATCTGATGACATCGGAGATTTCAAGGTTCAAGGCGATATCTTCCCTGGAAACTAGTCAGAGGGCGATGCAACAATGATGACACAGGAACCGCATACAGGCTACTGCTTGTCGCTCTTTCGACCTGTTCGTCCAGGGCCGTGTTGGCCGAGGACGACCACCAGCTCATCATCTTGAACGGAGCTCCGTCAAGGGCGCCTCGGTGCGGATTCGGGTTGTCTCTCGATGGCTTGGTAGAGAAGAAGAGGCTTCTTGAGACTCAGACAGGTTGGCGTGGACTTCCAAAGGATGATGCTGCTCGATGGTAGATGTTAGGTTAAGGTTACTGAGACGTTCCAGGCTGTCGTCGTCGCCCTTGGTCCAGCCTCGGAGCGGCGATGACCTAAGAGCGGCGCACTTCCAACAGCTTGCGGTGACCCCGGGAGCAATTCCATTCCATAGGCTAGCTCGCACCCTGTTACAGGGGCCCCCTCCCACTGTATGCTGCTAAATTCCCTTGCGTCAAAAGTCAAAGTGGCCCCCGGGCCGCTAAATTCCCGAGCAACTGCTTGGGGTCCCAAAGATGACGACTGCTTGAGGCGTTGGTGGCTCGTGGTCTTCATAATTGCGGCGAAGTAGGTACCGACAACTCGTATTCCAGTACCTCATCCGCCCGCAATTTCTCCACTTGCCGCTAGGTAGCTGTTGGGTTATCGCTGTACCTTTCGTGTACCACCCGCACATGGTCCTGGCTCCGACCTCATTGAACCGACTCTAATAACGACCGGTTCCTATTGTTGAGAACAAACTTACAGGTCCGTAGACATCTCAAGTTCGCATTTGCGTTTATATTCGATTTTCAAATGGAACCTCTTTGATACGATGCTTTAGATCGGAGTAACCCTCTCATGGTGCTGTCCTTACAGAATTCGATGCGCCACGGAAGCCAGACAGCTGGTACCTCCCACAACGCCCGAGTCCCTCCTCGAACTTCTCTCCCGCACTCGATCTCGAAGCTTCCCGACTGAGAAATGAAGTGACGACCGATCTGAACCCGGTATAATCACTGTAATGACCTCCGTGGATCATTCGCGACCGATCAGCCTGGGCGACAACGGGAATCATCCCATGGCCGGCAACGGCATTCCCAACTTCGCCCCGGCCCCGAGTGGCCGGCATGGAGGCGCTGCCAGGCCCGGTGGTGCCCCTCTACCTCACATCGATGATGTACTTGCTGCCTCGAAAGATGTCGACCCGAATCAGTCGATCAAGAAGTTGCTGGACATGGCCGAGGCATCGATGCGACAAGCGGAGATGAGTCGGGATTTCAAGAGACCAGCAATCGCTTTGCAGGAATACATTCGGGCCTCCATCATTGCCGTCCAGCTCATCCGGAATCATAGAGACTACGTGTTTTTGAAGGGGCAACATGACGTTTTGGCGCGCGCGCACACTACCCTACTCAAAAGGATACAGCAGCAGGATGAGTCGTTTACAAAGGTCAAAGAAGAAATCGTTGCGGACAACAAGAGGACGGGTGTACAGCCCACCGCGAAACAGAATGGGCCAATACTCGAGCATGGAGGAAACCCCCGGGCTGTTTCCCCTTCAAAGCGCTCGGTAGCAGGTTCGATTGATGGATCTCCTCGCTCAAGCATGAGTCCTCGTTCGAGTGTGAGCAGTCCTCCGAGCAGATCAAAGCCGCTGGTCCACCCAAAACCTCAGTCGCTACATGGCAATGCGATCAAGTCCGGTCTGGGGAGTGCTGCTAATATCTCTGCTCAAGATCTTGTGAACCGCTTCGCAAATCTCAGAGGCCCGCAGGCTTCCCCAGGCCAGGACCCGCGTATCAAGACGCACTCCTTTGCCCCTCCCAAGCCGACGGGCCCTCGAGAGATGCCGCCTCCTCCCTCGACGCCAAAGCTGAGCCTTGACAGCACCATGCCGAGTCTGCCAAAGCTGCCAGACGCGATCTATAGCCCGGCTCGCGGTAGCGTGTCTGGCGATACGCCACGGCCACCTTCGGTTACCCCTGGTAGAGCATTCAGTCGGACCAACTCTCTAGCTTCTATGAGCGGAACTCCTTCTGCCACTGTGCAGATACAGAGCGACTATTTCCCACCCACCCAAAGTTACTCGAATAACTCCATACCACCTATGCCGCCCGGAAACCCTCTGAGGATACCAGAAGGTACTACAATTACTCCCGAGGAACTGTTTCAGGCTATGAAGTGCAAAGGGAGTCTCCTCATCATTGATATCCGAGTTCGAGATGATTTCAATGAGGGCCACATTATGTCCTCCTCAACGATCTGCGTGGAACCTAGCGTACTGTTGAGAGAAAACCTATCGGCGGATGAGATTTGTGATAGTCTTGTGTTGGGACCGACCCAAGAACAGCATTTATTTGACCAGCGCCAGAAGTTCGATCTTGTCGTCTTTTACGACCAGGACTCGGATGATCTCCCGAGAGCCCCTCAAAACACGGACGAAATGGCCATTGCATCCCTACACCAAGCGCTGGTTGCGTTCAACTATGGCAAGGGTCTTAGGAACCCCCCGAAATTGCTCAAAGGAGGTATAGATGCTTGGACAGATCTTATGGGCCATGCATCTTTGCAGTCAGCCGCAGCCGGGGTCACCAAACCATCTCAGCCAAATGCATCTGGAAGACGGAGGCTTCCTTACCAACGCAATCGATCTAGGTTTGAGGTGAAGCCGTTGAAGCCAGATGATGTCAGGGCCTGGCAAGAAACGCTGAAGAAGAATGACGATATGGAGTCATCGCCGAACTTCCTCCGCACTACAGAGGATTTCCTGAGGCGATTCCCTCCCATCGCGATGGATCAGCAGTCGATGACTTCGCCCGCTAGGAGAGACTACAAGTCGGCGTATGGATTGTCACACAAGGTGGATTTGTATACCGACCTTCCTTCTCCGCCAGCAAGGCCAGCTCCAGCTCTGCCTCGACCAAGCTACTCTGGATTATCTCAGAGCACAGACGAGAACGACCTTTATGATCAAGCTAACGCTGCACCAGGCCACATGTCAATAGCCGCACGAACGCAGCAAAAGGCCGTGGAACAGCAACCTTCCGGCGATCAAAGGCCGATCCGCGTCACTGGCCTTAACAACCCCAACAACTGGTGCTATGCCAATAGTACTCTTCAATCTCTACTGGCATCTCCCAACTTTGGCAGGGAGCTGGCCAACTCAGAATGGCTGAACAACTACAAAGCACCAAGGAAGGGCGACGAAAAGATCGACCACCCTCAACTGATGATTCGCATCATCTCAAACCTGTTCCACTGGATGAGTACGGGCAACTTCCAGGCAATGAAGGCTCAGACGTTGATGGACTACTCCCATCATCTTTGCAAGCAGAGTCGAGGCAGCGAAGAATTTGGCGGCGTCAAACAACAGGATGCCCAAGAGTTCATGTCGTTCCTGATGACCCATCTCCATGACGAAACTAACAGTCGCCGCGATCGCAAGGGCCAAGTTGCACAACCCGACACGAAGAACCAGTCGCTCCTCAGAGCTGCAGCCGAGTTCTGGCGTAACCATCTGCAATACAACCAGTCCATCATCGATCGCTACTGGCGCGGCATCGACCTTTCCTCTGTCGAGTGTCTCGAGTGCCACACTCACACTTACAACTTCACTCCTTTTGAATGGATCCCTGTTACCGTCCCTACCGGTCGCGGTGTGACGTTGGATGAAGTCCTCAACCAACATACTTCTCGTAATACCATCGACGACTTCTCTTGTGACCACTGTAGGCATCCAACTCGCGCTCAACAGTACTTGTCCTTTGCCCGTCTGCCGTCTCTCATTTGCGTGGCTTTCCGTCGCTTCAATTTTGCTCTACACGACGCCCGCAAATCCACCGCGCCTATCACCTGGGACTTCAACGACATTGACTTCTCACGATACTTCCTCCCGCCGGCGGACTGTGCTGACGCCCCGGAAGTCACGGACCCAGCTTTTAGGGGACCTTTCTGGTACGAATGCTACGCAGTCGTCATCCATGCCGGCAGCCGCATAGACAACGGCCACTACTTGGCTTACGTGCGCGATTCCGCGTCTCGAGATCCGTACGCTTGGTACTTTTGCAACGACGCCCGAGTCTCCAAGGTCCGCATCGGCAGTGGCGATAGAGATGATGTGCAGGAGGATGTATTCAAAAGCGGCCGAGATCAGGTCCCCTATATGGTTTTCTTCCGAAGAAAAGAGATGCGATGAACACACATGTCTTTACACTTCTACAGTTGAGCGATTGGCTTTGGACGTAAAAGATGCAAGTTGACTACTGGCTGATAAGCCTTTGCAGGAAAAGAAGAATGCTGGCCTATATATCTTTTTTTTTCTCATGTGATTTGGACAAGGAGTGGCATTTGTTCTTAGGCTCAACGACTTCTTTTCTTTTCATGATCTGATATCATCTGCTTCGGTTTTTGATATCCTATAGTCTAGTCTGGCAACATCATAGCCGCATGGCGCACCGGGGCATCCTTAACATGGAATTGGCGTTATGAATAAGCATATCATTTACTAAACCTGAAAGGCTCCATGATCTGATGCGATTGGCATTCGCACGAGGATTTCACAAGCTGGCCCGAGCCCTCATTAACCGGCGATCTTCACATGTCGAAAACGCGATACCATGTGTGGCGGGTCACGTCAGCTCACGTTATACGAAGAGGGAGGTTAAAACAACCGTAAAATACCTTTAGAATCGAGGGGTTTCGCATCAAACACAAGTCAGGATAACGGCTAAAGTAGGTACTTCAAAAATTCATCTTCGAGCCAACGCCATCAAGACCAAACAGCTAACAGTACATATTATCTCAGACATGGCTGCGTCGTCCAAACTACAAAGACATCATATCGGCGTGTGACATCACAAACGCACGCGGTATCAAGGTATCCCATCTTCGAGTCTTCACTATTTCCCACCCGCAACTGGTTGTCTTCAGTGTCATCCGGTCTCGCCGTTTATGAGTTGCTCTTCATACACTCGTCGATTTGCTTCTTGAAATGCTCGCGGATAACTCTTCGGTTTAGCTTTTGGGTGGCGGTGACGAGGCCCTAGTTTCGGGTCAGTAAAGATGCTGTGATCTAATGGATAAAAATATGCTTACGCTATCGGGAGTCCACTCCTCATCAGTGATAACGACGCCAGAGATGATCTCCATACCCGCCAAACCAGATCGTTTCCCCTGGGTCTGAAGGTCCTTGAGGACAAAGGCTCGGAGCTTGGAGTTGTGAGCCATGCTATGGATGTTTTGCTCATCGATGCCTAGCTCCTTAGCCTTCTCAGTGAGAACTTTCTCGTTCGCCATGATGAGGGCAATAGGGCGGGAATAATCGGGGTCGGCGTGAACCATGACATTGACGACAACCTGAGATCCACGATAAACAGATTCGAGCTTCTCAAGCGCAATATATTCACCACCTTGCATCTTGACGAGGTTCTTGACGCGATCGATAACCTTCAGGTGGCCATTGGAGTCGAACTCACCAATGTCACCAGTCTTAAACCAACCGTCAGGAGTCAAGGCCTTCTCGGTCTCCTCTGGGTTATCATAATACTTGGACATAATGGGCTTTCCTCGCATCAAAATCTCGCCCTGGGCAGGACTGGTGTCGGTATCGTATCCGAGTTCAGGAAGCGACACAAGCTTGATCTCAATAGCGGCAGGAATGGGACCGATGGCATTGGGAGAGTACTCGAGCGGACAGCCCAAAGCACCATTAGCACAGGTCTCAGTCAGACCATATCCGGCCAACATGGGCGCAAGAACTAGAGAGAGGAAGTTTTTGGTTCCATCGGCAATGCCACTTGCGCCATTCATAGTGAAACGCAGTTGGCCTCCCGTCAGCTCTCTAACTTTGCTGAAGACGATGCCGTCAAAGACGGAGGCTCCTGGGAGCTTGTTGCGGGCCATGAAACCCTTGAAGTTGAAGGCGCTCCAGAAGAGGGCCTTGACGATCGGGCTTGAGGTGTCAAGCTTCGACATGACTCCCTTCTTGACGGTTTCCCAAACTTGTGGAACACCAACCATGACGGTCGGCCGAAACTCTCGCATATCGCCAGCACAGTTCTTGGTCGAAGTGTCTGATAAAGTTCTAGGGTTACCGTATCCGATAACGCCACCGATGAGCAGGACGAGGTTCTCGAGGGCCATCTCGAAAATGTGGGCCAGTGGCAGGTAGCCGAGGACACGTTCTCCGTCGCTCACGCATTCTTCGACGCAAGTAAAAAGCCCGGTAACTGGCGCGATCATGTTAGCGAGGGATGACGTAGGGTAGGACGAGTGTAGATCATGCAGGCGAGCAGGGGCACGTACTACCGGCGACGAGAGATTCATGGGTAATGCAGGCACCCTTGGGAAGACCTGTAGAGCCGGAGGTGTACATGACACAATAAAGGTCAGTTGCTTGAGCAGGAACCGGTTCAACTGGCTTCTCTTGGCCAAGCTTCCGCAGCTCCTCGAAGGTAACGACCTTGAGTTCGGGGTGGTCGCTCTTGAAGGCTTCGATCTCGCCTCCCTTGGCGAAAATACAGTCTTCGTTAATGATGACGGTATTGACGTTAGACTCCTTGATGGGGCCGGCGGCGGTCTTGAGCAGATGGGGGTCGATATACATGGCGTCGCACTTGGTCTGAACGAGCGAGTGCTTGACACCCTCGGATCCGAGGGTATCGTAAGCCGTCACGATGGGGATGCTTTGTGAGGCACATCCGTGAGACATGGCAATCCAGCTCACACTGGAGGGTGTAAGCGCTCAAACGTGGCGAGAAGGGCCTTTTGAAGCTTACCTCGTAGTGCCGAATAGATGGACCTTGTTCTCGCTCGATATTCCCAGGCTGCGCAGGCCCGAGCCGATTTGCAGGATGAGCTCTTCGTACTGCTTGTAGGTCAAATATTCAAACTCGGACAGCTCGAAAAACTGCCATTCCTTGTCGACTTCCTGTATCTCGCCATCGACGTTCTTCTTGATCTTCTTGAGCTCTTTGTGCATCTTGACAAGCTTTCGCTTGCCGACAGCATGGTGGTTGGGATAGAGGCCGGCGCTGCGCTTGACGAGGTCGAAGACGGTATGGACGCCCTCGGCGGGGGTGCTGATGAGGCCGTCCTTGGCCTTGGGATGACGGCGAGGAATGGTTTCGCCAGGGATCTTCTCATAGCCAGGCGCCTCGATGGTGAAAGGCGGCTTGTTGACCATGCCCAACGGCATGATGCCAGTCTTGTAAGACATGGTGTCGTGTACAGTGGTGTACGGAGATGGCTAGTATTAGGTGTAGAGGAGGATCAGAGGACAGAGAGCAAACCGGGACGGTCGAAGGAGAATTGAAAGAAACGTCGGATGAAAGCAGCGACGTGTTGGCTGGGGATAAGAGATTTGTAGGGGTAAAGGTAGAGCTGAAGCAAGATGGAGGTGGGAGGAGAAGGATGATGTGTGGGTTCCGGAGGTCGCTATGTCACCATGGCACCTTTGGGATGTGGTGCGGGAGTCGCTTTAGCTGCCAGGGATGAACGGGACATCCACGGCGCACTGATAGGAAGAAGCACGGGTCACAGCACCGGCCTTTCCTGCGAGAAATCGAGCAAGCTTTTCCCTCTGATGGCCGTAGGTTTGCTGGGGTCGCTGACGGGTACTCGTTGCGGAGAGCATTCAAGCATCCGAGCACGGCCTGAAGGCTCGCTACAGCACGCTCGATCCCAGGGCTCTAAGCCACAAATGCCAGGTAGCTGCGAGATGCCATGTACCTGTAGCGCTTGGTGGGCCGCTAATCGGTACCTTTACGTCGTGATGCAGGGCTGGTACCAGGGCGCGCTTGGGGAGGGAAGGGGGGGGACGGGGAGAAGCAATCGCAGGCTCGCTGTGGCTACGGGCTGGAGAGCCGGCTTTAGGGAGAGTTGAGCTACAAAACTAGAGGAGGAGCTCTCTAACGCCCCGGCGGGACGTCATTTTACGTGCGTCACATTTTCCCGAGGGACCCGTTCGACTTTCACGCGCCGGTACGACGAAGGAGAGTTGCCGACAATGCAAAAGAGAGGAGTGGACAGGAGAGCGAAGGGAATACTGACAGGCTTGGAATGCGCGCAGTTGTATGCGCCTCGCAGGACCTTGGCCCGCTAGATCTCATGGATTCCTGGCCAAGGGCAATCTCTCCATCATGGCGAGCGAAACGGAAGAGCTGAAAGCTCTCCATGCCTGGAGTAACATGCCTTGGCTCCAAGGGGGAAAGGTCCACCGGTCCACCAAGGTCCACCAGAGTCCACTAAAGCCCACAGGAAGCCCACTGAAACCCGCCAAGGCGAGGCCAAGGCAGTTGAATGCACCAGCCACACCGACTCTAAAATGCAGCGGCCAGGGTCCTCAGAAATTAGCATCTGACACACTTGAAGCGCCCGGCGAGAGATTCCGAACGCCACACTTAGATCTCTCTCTCTCTCTCTCTCTCTCTCTCTCCAAGGTATTCCCTCCAACATTTTGAGCGTTTCCCTTTCCCCTCCTTAGCCGTCGTTCCTCTTCCCCAACAAAAGAGGTGGACAGACTGTGGATATTGACGGCTGTGTTTTTACACACGCTGCCAGCACCGCATTCTGCTCATGGTGCCGCCACTCTCGCCAAACTTTTCTATGATGCTGCCAATCCATTTCCTCTTCGGTCGTTGTTGGTTCACCTTTGCAGCTCCTTCGAACATGGGGCCTTTCTCGATACGTTCTGGTTTCCTCGTTTAATCGGCCCTCGACATCCTCGGAACAAAGTTCTGAGGTCTAGCCCTGGTCGTCGTTTAAGTTAGATCTGCCATTGACCATCTATCCATCTAGCCGAGGGCGCATGTGTTTCTTGCCTTTGTCGCAAACTCGCAGAGTGGTCGAGCAGGATGCGCCACACCTTGGCCGAGCCTTATAATTCGCAGCTAAGAGGGCCCCCGAAGACCTGGGGTTGCCATTCACCGGTCAGCATTGGTCATCTGCAATTACGCCTCGGGCCCTCATGGTTCTCGGGAACATGATAGTTCCTTATCCCCTTCGCTCTGCTGCGAGTGTCCATCATGCGAAATTCGAAAGAGATCAACCGAGGGCCAGCGACGTTGCATCGCCGGGCTGGCATCGTCTCATTCAGGGAACTGCTCTGAGCCTCCCTTGTCAACTCCATCGGCTCTTTCGACTCGAGGCCGATCGATGACATCCGCACAAGTGGGGGCATGCTCTAAGAGGCTCTGACTTGTCGACTCTATTCCAACGATGTTTCTCCAGCATTGACTTGGCTGTTGAGGCTTGGCGCCACGGACGATAATTTCGCATTCACACAGTCGCCCGAGATGAAGGCGTCGAAGACCTGACCAGCTAAGCCCCTAGCTCAAATCCCGACGTCTCCTCGAGAACCTGGCATAATGCTAAGGGCCCAAGGTGCCGGCGTGAGAGCGTCCGTGATGCTATCGACAACCCGAAGATGGTATCCAAGTATCGACACCGGCAGTTCCTCGACGGTAGGGCTGGCCCCCCGCTAGGCCTGGGTCATTCCGTTCCGACGCTTTCACATTATCGTCGCATCTACCGCCCATCAGGGTGGCTCTGACGGAAGTTGCCGGCTTTTGGCGCTCGCTGTCATTGCGCGCGCCAGGTACAGAGCATAGCTCATAGGGGCGGCACCTGGGTTGTTTGATGATCTGGTAGGATAGCGACTTTGGTGACGCGCCCTGCATTTGAGCATTTGAGCTGTCATCACTTGTAAACATGCGAGCCAAATGCCTCAACGTGGCGCCCGATAGATCGTTTAGAATATTGCCTTACCAGTATTGGAGAGCATTTCCCCCGCCCGGCCATACTTTTGATTACACCGGCTTTGCTCTCCGTATTATCTCGGCGTTGGAGCGTTCATAAGTCAAGGGTTTAGGGGATACTTGTACGCAACACCCTGCGAGAGTGTGAGGCTCTTGAACAAAAATGGGGCAGTCGCTGCTGTTTACTAATTCCACACAGGCGTCTTGCCACCTCCATGTTGAATCAGATCCAGTTTCCGGAAGGATTTAATCACAATCCCGAAATTCTACGACTCAACTTTATCATCAATTGATAGGTCAAGTCTTTGGGGGTCTGTTGTCCTCGTGACGTGGCTGTAGACCTGCCAAGACTTGTATTTCTCCGACCTGAATTCTTACGTTGATGGTACCGTCTGAGGATTGTCCTTGAGAGATGCCTGTGAATCCTTGATGTTCTCTCAACCTCATGACTGGGGGAAGACGTCTTCGTTGGTTAGGTAGGAGACACTTTTATCAAACAAGCTGGTCAGTCCGCGGCCTGACATTTATAATGACCATGCTTGCCAAGGCCCTTCTCAGGATCCATCGCCAACGAGACGGGAGGCTCGTTTCTTCTGCTTCGCAATAAACCTGAATGAATGTAAGTCTGTCCATAGATGTCCCCCTGTCTTCAGGAGATGTTGGTGTGATTAGCATTCAAGGTCGAGGTGCAAGATTGATGCTCTGAGGAACGTCAAAAGCAGAAGCCGTTAGTGTCTCTTATGGGTAAGGTAAGGTAAGGTTAGCCGGCGTACCCCCACCATCCGCCATCCGTGTTGGGGCTCCTCCCCTGCGCTTGAGCTGGGCCGAGCTTCATAGCTTTCTATTCGGCGCGCATCCGTCATAAGCTCTGAAAACTCCAATCTTCAACCGCTGCCTTGCTTATTGTTCGCTCGCCGACACTCCTCAGCTTCACGAACGGAACGGCAATTGAAGTGGAGACCCCGAAAAAGACGATAACGAGCTCACATCATGACTTCCAGCAATGGCCCGCCACTTTCCTTGCGGCCCCTCCCCCTTACCGATAAGAGACCGAAGAGTATCGCCGAGTTTATCGCATGGGCTAATGCGCAACCTGGTGGTTTTCGGGCTCTGAACGAAACCGGATTGCGCGAAGGCATTGAAGCGGGCGACGATGTGAAGAGGAGAGGAGGGAATGGAAAGGGACTACCGCCGGCGGAGACAGACGACGATGTGGACATGTCCGACGGCGAGGAGGATGGTTTCGATGCCGTCAAGGATCTTGAAAAGGCAAGAGAAGAGGTGCTGAAGAATATTGAGTACGCCGTCTTCTTACAGTCGCCAAACCTCTGCTGACCTTGCAATTCTTGCGATTTAATAGCATGGCAGGTAACACCGCCCTACTTACCCTCGACTTCCTCTCCCTCCTTCTCTCCAAAGTGAACCCAACACAAGCAAGCGTCACCCTCTCCCAACAGTTGCGCGATATGGTCGGCATCGGAACTGTCGGCGCAGATAAGCTTGATGACTCCAACATCACTGAGGAGAGCGTCAGAGACCAGGAAGCCACGGCTATGGGTTGGACGCTCATGGAAATCAACAGAACTCGGGATGCTGCTGAGGAGGCCAGCATCTTTCTTCAGCGCGAGCTGAAAGCTGAGGGGAGCTATTGGGAGGAGGTTATGGCGGTCCAGAACAGTGGTTGGTCGATTTGCAAGGTTCCCCAGGAGCGACACACCCTGGGGGTGCGGTTTGGCTTCTCCGAAGGTACAGCCCTCTCTCCCTCTCTCCCTCTCCCTCTCCCGTGAGAGGTGAAGAGAACCGCTCTGCTGACATGAGTAGCTGCCCCTGAATTCAGGAACAACGGTCTTGCACCAATGCGCCGTGGCGAGGACGGCGCTGCTGTACTCGATTGCGGTCGTCTAGGCGGCGTCTCCGAGAGAATCCAGGTAACATATATAGTGGACGGTCAGGTTCGAGGCCGATCATTCCTACCAGCCCCCACCACGGATCGGGCCCCCTTGGAAGATCGCGTCCTGGAGGCCCGGAACACCATCTTCTCGCAAGAGCTTTGGCATGAGCTGATAAAAGAAGCCCGTACTCTTGCCGCCTACGATGTCAGGGCGGAAGCATCACGGCTCATTTGCGCCCTGGAGCCAGGCCACAAAATTGTCATTCAACTCATGCCTCTGGATCTCGACTACCGTCACGACGATGATTTGGGCAACAACAACGTCGCAGAGACCATATCGCAGTCTTTACAGATTCTTCTAAGCCACGCCCATTTACAAAATGAGCTCATGAGAACTCGACCATTGCCGCCCCATATACCCCGTTCCAGGGGCCAACAGAACTATGCCCTCATCAGACCCATAATTGCACGCATGACGAATATCCGCGACGTCCGAAAATGCACAGAGTACGTTGGTGGACTTGTCAAAGTTCTCCAAAGGGCAGGATGGTCAGCCAAATTCGCCGTCCGTACACCCTCGTCCTTCAACGCGAATAACGACCTGGCCCAAAGAGACCCAAACCACCCCTCGGCATCTGTGCATTTGGTTCGCAGTATGTTTCAGCCCACCGAGTTCAATATCCGCCTGACACTGCGACCCAACGTGCCATTCACCATCCGCGGCCGCACATTTCTCTTCCCGGTGACAACGACACTTTACAATATTATCCTTCCTACATCCTCAACAATCGCCAAAAGTTGCCCCCCTTACAAGGATGGATACCCAGATCTGAGCGCGATGGTCGATTACCTCCGTATCGTAACCGCTCGCATTCTTACAGACTATTTTTTTGAAAAACTCACGGCTTCACCAGCCGCACTCAGCAGGCGGTGGAGCAAGGCCGTTGGTGGCACATGCATACGTGATTCTGATGATGAAGACTTTGGAATTACGTTCAGAATCGAAGACATCAACGAGAATCCTACCTTGCTTATCAGCAGCAGAAGCGTCATCAGTGGGAAACCTAAGAATCAGAGTTGGAGGTGGTCCGGCGCTGAAGATGCTGAAAAGACGACTATTGTTGATGTTGTTGACTGGGTTGTCAGCCGAGCTCTTAGCTAGTACGGAGGACTCGTCAGGAATGGACGGAATGATTAATATTGTGGAATTAAGGGTGAGGAAGAAACATCACAGTGGACACCATTCATGGCGTTGAATGGATTGAATAGCTTATATACCCAGCATAACAGCAGATTCATTTTTCAAACATCTCTATGGCTTATGTGAACTCGGAGCCTGATGCAAATCATACGCACGCGAATAGTCTAATGCTGGGTGTTGAATAGAATTCATCGTCTGGAATCTGATGTATGTCATCAAAGATCATTAGTTGCAAAGGTAAACGAGTGCAATCTACCAACGCTGGTTTCCATAAGCGAAGCTAGACAACGCACTAGTATCCTGATAACCCAAAGGAAAATAATATGATCAAGGGGAAACATTCGTATCTCATCATAGGAGGTGAACCCATTTGTATTCATCAGTCAGCCCGGCATCGCGGGTGATACTTTTCCTCATCACAGTGTAGTCCACAACTCCTAGCCGTCCAAAATTGCCAAGGAGTCGAAGTTCTTAAGTTCGCAAAAGCCAGAAAAAAAAAAATTAGATCTTGGGCTGGCATTACCCATCAGCTCAAGTCTTGTTGGCCCCTTCAGGCCCTTTACCGCCAGTGAAGAGAAACTTGAGTTCGTTGACACTGAGGTGTCCGATCTTCGTGCTCTCCGACTCGTTCAAGGCCGCTTCGACCATCTGTTTTTTCAGGTTCTGAAGTTCAACAATTCGGTCTTCAACGGTGTTTTTGACCAGAATGCGATACACGTGGACTTCTCTCTTCTGGCCAATACGATAAGCACGATCGACAGCCTGCATCTCGGTATAGGGGTTCCAGAAAGGATCCATAATGATGACCCGAGACGCCGCCGTCAAGTTTAGACCGGCATTACCCGCCCGAAGCGAAACCATCATTACCTTCACATTCTCGTTCTCTTCGAAGTTGCGGGCAGCCCTGTTACGCTCAATGGCTGACATGTTCCCACGGTATTGCTGGGGCTCCGGCAGTTTCTCGTGATGCATAGCTACCGCAAGAAGATCCATGAGTAGTGTCCACTGTGAAAATATTATGGTCTTCTCCTTAGTCTCTTGAATCATATTAAGGAGCCTCATGCACTCGGCCACCTTGGCGGCGGGCATCCAGGTTTTTCGCAGGTACCGCATGTACCTTTTGAAGGCGCCTCGGTTCTTGTACGCTTCCTTTCGAAGGGACTTTAACATGGAAGGCCTGATGTCTGACGCCTTCTCCTTGCCCTTTTTCTGTTTCGTCACTTTGACTTTGTTCACCTTCTTCACCTTCTTGACCTTTGACGATCGTTTGTGTTTTTTCTCTCCCTTACCGACGGGTTGATTCAGATGTTCATCATCGGAAATGTCGTCATCGACCACAACGAATCCTTTCAAATTACCTTGAGCGTCAACTTCGTTGTCAAAGAGTAGATCGGAATTGGACTCGGACTCGGACTCGGATGACTCCTTGTCTTGAAACGGCTTTGAAAGAGCTGGCATATGAACCATTTGGAACGCTTCGTAGGTAAAGCATTGGGTTGGATCAAAACTTATGCGACACATGGGGCACTTGGCACTTTCGCCTTCGGCTCCCGGATGCGGGTCGGAGGCCGTAGCGTTTTCGGCGTATTGGACAAGACATTTGATGCAACTATTATGCCCACAGGGTATGAAAAACGACGGCGACTGGTTGTCTTCATAGCAAATGGGGCACTCGAAAGTCTTGATGGCTTTGATACGCGCCACAGTCGTCTTGTCTAGGCCCTGGACCAACTCAAGCATCTCTTCGTTAGAGATAGTGCTTATATCATCGACATCCATGTTGAGATGAGGATGGCAACAAGCTTGACGTAAGCGAAGCAGAAGAACTAAGATATTGGAGTAGTTCTTGCCGACACTTCCCTCACGGAGATACTTGCTGAACTGCACCCGCGACTTTTTCTCGAGTTGGGTATAAAAGTCCTGCTCATCGGGAGAGAAATTAACGTAAACAACAGTCTCTTTCTTCTCAGGGAGTTTTATGATGGGCTGTCCATCAAGCATAGAGTCCTTCTTGCGCCGAAGCATGCTTGCTTTCAGCAGAGCTCGAAGTCTAGCCATAGGAGCGTCTTTGGATTCACCGTTGCGGCCGATAAGCATGCCAAACGCCTGTAGGGAGGTTTAGCTGAGCCCTCCCTTAAAAGGTATCAAAAAAAAAAAACTCACCTGACGAAAATCGTTCCAATCGCAGTACGGCTTGATTCGAAGAAATTTGAGTAAGGAGTACAACTCGATGACTCCGTTCATCATAGGTGTTCCCGTCAAACACCATCGATGGGTTGCATGCAGCTCACAACAGGCCATGGCAGCCTTGGTGTCCCTGTTCTTGATGAATTGGGCTTCATCGAGAATGATTCGGTAGAACTTTGCCTTGTTTGGATGGAGTAGCGGAAACTGTTTTACGACGTCCACGTCGTCTATATCCATTTTACCATCGGTGTTCTCATGTTTAAACTTTTCAAGCCGGCTGAGTTGATGTCCGATGGTCCCATAAGTCGCCAGGACCACATCGTACTGGAGGAGTTCTTCTGTTGTTGTATTGGTGCCGTGGCAGATGGTAACGGATAGCTTGTGAGAGGGCTCTATCTTGGTGCGAATTTCTGTTTCCCATTGTTGCATCAGAGCAAGAGGTCCAATGATTAGGTTTGTCTAATAAAGTTAGCATGAAAGCCATGGAGGAGGATGAAACGATTATACTGACTTTTCGTCGAGTAGTAGCTGGACTAGACAAAATGAGTGCGAGGGTTGAAATGGTCTTTCCCAAGCCCATGTCGTCTGCTAGGATGCCACCCTTGTTTGTCCCCTTCTCCATCTTCTTCATCCAAGCGAGGGCCAATTTTTGATGGGGATACAACACATTCTTAAGGCCTGCAGGTGTTCCTTCTCGGTCCTGCTCGGGTACATGCGTGTCAGGCTGAATATTTTTAAGAAGCGCCTCCAAATCTATATCAGAAACTCTAGGATCATGAACAGCTCTATCAAGGTAGTTTGTCAGCCGTGGCGGTAAAGCATTACCAGATGAATCGGTTCGGTTCACATAGTCGAAAGTACTTGTCTTAGCGATGACTTCAGACAGCCCAGCAGCATCTCGATTGGGTGGACCGGGATGGATCCGGCTTCCATATGGCAATGTTGGCTGTGAAGTTTGATTAAACGGAGGCATTGGATGCCCTTGCCAAGCGCCACTGCCTGAATGTCCCGGCAATGGAACTCGACTGAACCCCGTGTTCGGTTCAGGCATAAGGGTCCGGTCCGGAGTAACTGGAGTTCCGTGACCACTGGGCGTGGGTAGGGGCAGCCATCGTGGCGTTGCAGACTGGGGACCTCCGGCATGCCAGTTTACTGATGATGTTTGCGGAACGGGTCGCGAGTTGGAGGGATCGTCCCAAGTTGGGTTGTATGTCCCAGGCATGAGGCTTGACGGCTGAGCATAAGGATTCAACCTGAAGCCCCGATCTGCTCCATGCAGGTCCTCGGCGAAGGGGAACTGATTGCCCATCGGTCTGGTCAAGGCATTCATCTGGGAGGAAGAAATAGTAGGGTAGGGAGAATTGGCAAGGTAGGAAAAATTGGTACGGTGGAGAGAATTGGTAGGGTAGGGAGAACTGGTAGGGTAGAGGGGCGGAGACCCTTGGCTTGCGAGCCTTTGGGCCATCTCGCGATCTTTTTTTTCTTGTTCGCGTCTCCTTTCATCCCTGATCTGAGCGGCAATAAAATCTTGGTTGAGGTCATCATCGTCCCTAAGCACCACATTGGTATAATGCAAGAAATGAGTTGGGGCATTGACAGATACATACCCAGTAAGGTCAATAATTTCGACACCGCCAGAGCTCATATTGCCATGGGTCAAAGAGGGAAAGGATGAATCTTGTGAATGATTCGGGGTTGTCGTGGTTCGACGAGCCTTGTTCAGCCCAAAGTGAGGGCGAAGGCTCGACGCATTGAAGTCTCGCTTTCGACTGGGGAGAGTGCGTGATGCTGGGTCGTTCCAGACATCGCCCCCTGTCGGAGACGTCGACATGGCAGCTGGGCTCGCTTCAGGGACGAAGTCAGTGGCAAGATTTAGGAAGGTGTTGAAGAGTGGGCTGAACAGAACGCGATCGTCCATAATGAATAGAGAGAAAACGTCTGCTGTATGGGAAAGAAGGGGTTTAAGTATGAGGGGAGTGCTGCTCCCGTGATTTACCACAAGGAGGAGCGGGCAAGTAACAGGCGTCGAAAAGCTAGAGCCTTGACCCTGAACAAGTGACAGAGTAGGGGGAGGATAGATGCAGGAGCCCTGGCTTCAATGATACTCGTCTCCGCGTATAAGGGTACACAAGAAGTTCCTATGCCAGCGAGTATGATACACAGGAATTTCAGCGTAATGAATGGCCAGGAGGAAGATGAAAAGGAGAGGTTTCGTTGGAGGGGAGGGGACAGAGGCGGGAAGAAAGACGGGCTGCGGTCTGCATATGAGGTGCATTGATACCGGCGGCGGCACGCAAAGAAGATGCAAGACAGCTCAGCAGACGAAAATGTGACGAGTCGAATAGTGAGGGCAAAACGAACTGGGCGAAGCTAAGAAAGAAGAAAGGAAAAGAACTTAGACATACATGAAGACGGTGCAGGAGTCGCCCGATGCTCGTCATCATGAAGGCCAAAATGAGGCTCTGTCATTTTCGTCAGCCCTGCTCGAGACACCCAGATACCCTCGACTGACCTTGAGCAGCAGACTGCTTTCGCTTCGTCGCCCTCAGAAGCCCCTTGAGCGCGTCAATCTCCTTCCGGCACTGTATCCGCTCCTCCTCCACACCCTCAAATGTCTCATCCTGGAGAGAGTCGAGGATCACCTTCTGAATGGTCAACTCCTCCGTCAACGCATCAGCGTCCATGTCGCTCGCCATTTTGCGGAGTGGCAACGGCGGCCAACGGCGACACAAGGCATCCGCTGACCGCGAGCGACGGCTTCAGGTCTGCGCGGAAATTCCAAAGTCTAGGCGGGAAGCCGTGAAAACGAGGTATGGTGATACCAATGGTGTAGTTGCAAGGTAGGGGTCAGCCTGTGACGCTTAGATGGCTGCAAGTAAAGCTCCAGATCGAGAGAAGCGCGGCGTGGGGAGTGGCGTCGCGTTGAGGCCGCCCTGTGGGTCGCGCGGGCAGACGCCTGTCCACTGTGAATGCGCACCTGTTGCGTAGTTGGTCGGTACCTAGACAGATGCCTAGACAGGTACCTAGATTGCCCGGGCAGATAGGCACCCACGTTGGTTATCTCGTGCTGTGAATACCCCCCTGAGCAGGCAACCTACCTGCCTGGTGCAAGGCCCAATCCTCTGGTACCTGATCTGCCCTGAACGTTTTAGAGCCTGCCGTGCGCTCTAATGGTCGTTTGATCACAGGTTGCTCAAGGCGAGTTGCTTCGTGCGTGTCGTTGATTTGGAATGGAAAATCAGTGTGCAGCTTGCACACTTCCACAATCACACACATGCATATTGATCGAGACCAATCACCAAACCCAATTGCACCTATCGGCCAATAAACGCCAATAGAACGACCCATGTCATCGGTGTGATACCATCCGCCGCACTATTGCCTCCTCAGCCCGGGAGAAGGCAGCGAATCACATCCTCACGACGCCCAATATAAGCGGGATACCGCATACACCGGTATATCTATCCTTGCAGGCCGCCTGAGACCATCACTATCGGTGGAAGTCAGCCGCAAAGTGCACAAAGTCCATGGGCCAAACATTTCCGGCCACGTAGAGTTTTCTATGACGAGCTCATTTGCCCGACAGGACATCTGTCATGTTGGGTATCATGTACCGTCAAACCTTGAGTCTTGGAATTCACAATCGCCATACAAACGCCATCCCTTTCCTGCTCTGCAGCATGCAGCATGCAGTAACCCGCCGTAAACGCCTGATACCAGTCTATCCAAGACATACATGTCATACGGTCCAATCTATCGACCCTGCCTCCCCCTCGGCCCTCAGTCGGACCCCGACGTGGAGCCTGAGCCCTTGATCTTGCCCCAGATCTTGTCTACTTTATCGGTGAACCAATCCCAGAAGCTCTTTCCTTTCTTTTCACTATCATCGCCATCCACTTGATTCCCGCTCTCGGGGGTTGACGCCGAAGTCGACGTAGGCCCAGCCGTGGCGGGCAGCTTTGCAGGTTCCTCTGGTGTTGCGGGTGTCGATAGTTTCACGGGCCCTGAAGGTTGCTCAGGCAGGGTGGGACGAGCCGGCTGGGAGGGCGCCTCAGGCACTGTTGGCCGACCAGGCTCCGTAGGTTTCTCTGGGATCACTGGTCGCTCTGCCATGGTGGACGACTCAAACAGTGCGGAAGACTGTGAGCTCACGGTCGATCCGGGCTGGGTCGACGATACGTGTTCCGTAATTGCCACGGGGTCTTGTGGCATCTCGGGTGCGTCCTCGGGGCTGTGCAGGCCGATCGGTTTCAGTGGTAACCGAAGCGTTCCGTTGTTGGGTACAGGCTCAATTCCAAGTGAGTCGCACAACATGTTGTACACCTCGATATTTTCTGCGCCCGAGTTAGCTGAATGAGCACGCAAACGCGCGAAATCGCCCACTTACGGAACACCTCAAGCTGGCTGTTTGCTGGGTGAGGGAACGCGGGGCCTCGAGCGATGAAGATGGCTCGCATCAGAGGATGTTCGTGGTCGTAGCCGTGGAGACCCCGAGGATGATATACGAGGTCCTTCTCCAGACCTTCTTTGACATTGAACTCGTCATTCGTGACAATAGCCCAGCCCGTCTCGGGGACTATCCAGAGTGGAGCGATGCGGTCACTGTTACTGAAGTGGTATCGCTCAGGCATGTTGACATCACGGAGATACACCTCGAAATGAGGGTTCTTCTTGGACTTCTCTGCCAACCCGTCGTACAGCCCTTGCAAGTCGTCGGGGTTCTTCGGGCGGAGACCGTATAGGGGCCATCCATCGATGTGCTCAATCTTGTCCATGTCGGTTAGGTCTTCCAGTTGTATCAACCTCGTAACATCGGTCGTGGCCATCCCGTGATCAGAGACGACAATCACGTTAACGATGTCGGTCAAGTTGCGTTGTTCCAGACCCCGGAAAATCTGGTCCATCATTAAGTCAACTTCCGAGATGGTAATTTGAATCTCCGTGCTATTAGGACCGTATCTGTGGCCAGCCGAGTCGACATTCGGAACGTATGCAGCAATCAGCTGAGGTCGCAAATTGTTGGCATCGACTGTTTCATCCTCTAGTCCGGGCATGTCGAGGAACTCTAGGATCCTTGAGACCTTGTTCTCGAGAAGCTCCTGTCCGTTGTATTTGTCCACCAAGCTGGGCTCGTTTTCCAAGACGTGTACTTCGCTTCCCGGCCACATGTGAATAGCGCTGCGTAGTCCCTGCCTCTCTGCGGTCATCCAGAAAGGCTCGCCTCCCCACCACTTGGCATCAAGGCTGCGGTCGGGGTCCGTGTAGTAGAATTCTGACTCTAGAGCAGGGTCCCAGAATGAGTTGCCGACGATGCCGTGGCATTCTGGATAGAGACCGGTGGCGATAGTGTAGTGATTCGGAAAGGTCACGGAAGGGAAGGAAGGGTGCATCCACTTTGGTGACACTCCCTCGGCGACAAAGGAGTTTAGTCTCGGAGTAAGACCTCGTTGGAGGAAGTCGGCTCGGAAACCGTCCAGACTGATGATTAGGGTTGTAGGTCCGAACAGCGCACTGCCGTTACTCACAACGCTCAACGGCTTGGTGTGATGGCTGTTTTTGTGGCCCTTGGATAGCTTCCATGCGATCAAGACCAGCATCGCGAACCCAACCGCGATGATGGTATGGATGAACAGCCAACGTCGCCATGATCTCTTTCGCTCTGCCTTGGCGTTCGCAATCAAATTGAGACGCCTGCGATCTATTTCGTCGCTGTCGTCCCTTTCGCTGCTATCGCCGGTGGAGCTCCCTTCTCTCATCCCACCCTCCTCCATCTCGTACATCAATTCTCCGTCCTCGCCATGTTGCGCACCTTCCATCAGCCTTCGTCGCTTCTGCTGGCGCCTAGTGCGTCTGTTGTTCCTCTTCTCGAAGAGCAGGTCATCAGTCGAATCGCTTACGGCTGGCAACTGTGAATTGCTTGGCCGCCGCCCGAGGAATTGTAAGGGATTCGGGATGGGTAGGCCAGATCCTCTACGCTCGCGCTCTTGTTTGCGACGGCTGTCCGTGACTAGCCGATCCATCTCCTCTTCCTCCATCAACACTATCCGGTCGTGAGCACGAAGCTCTCGACTGTTCCTCGCACGAGAAATAAGCTCGTCATCGTCGCTATCCGTGTCTTGATCGCTTCGGGAGTGGATTGAAGAAGCGTCGTCGTCGTAAGCGATAGGGGAGAGAAAGGAAGCGTTGTCCCGAGCCCCGGTATCTAATCGTTGCGTCGGCATTTTGGCGAACCCTGATGCGGCTGCCTTCGCGCCTGATCTTCTCGTACTCGGGGGGATATCTCTTGCTTTTGCTCCAGTGTAAAGGGGTTGAAGTATGGACCTGGATACTGATGATTAAAGGTATAACTCGTAACGGATGCGACCGGGGTATTGATCCGCCGGGCCCCCGGCTCGGCCCCAAAGCTCTTGGAATGGAACGACAGTTCAAACTAGCTGGCCGGGCAATCTATTGATAACATCGCTAATTCAATTGCTCAGTCCTAAGTAATGGTTCTGCACCTGAAACTAGACACATGCCATGCCTCCACCAGACCCTTAAGCGTGGCATCTGATAGGGTTCTGGTGACTTACCGAGATCCACATGACGTGTTCACACCGACGAGAGGGGGAAAAAAAGAGAGAGCTGTCTTATCCAGCTTCTACGATGAAGTAGCATCCATTCAGGCTAAATTGTTTAATCTTTCTGCTCCTACATCACCATAGATTGAAGTGGTTAGTGGGCTCAAAAAAGTGATATGCGGTTTATGTGGATCGAACACATGACCTTCAGATCTTCAGTCTGACGCTCTCTGTCAGTGAAGGTTAGTGACTTGCATTGAGCTAGGGAGCAATATGATAACATACCCCAACTGAGCTAAACCCGCATATTATGTGTTATTTTTACTCTCTGCAATAGTAGCATATACCAGAATCAAAAGACTCTCACCCACTCTGATGAAGAACATGCCCATTATGAGACCCGAAATCTTATCATTTTCGTCGAGGTCTTGATTACGATAGGAGAAATTTGCCACTATAGTTTTAATGAGGTCTGGATTTATTGTCCTCCTCTTGGACTAGATCGTGCCGGTTGCTCATGTTCTGCTGCCATTGTCTTCTGGCTGCGCTACACCAGTAGATCGGATGCATATTTTTCAAGTCCTACAAGCTGGGTTATTCTAAGGTGGATCTTAATATCGCAATAACAGTGTAGCCCTTAGAAGAAACAGTGTCTTCGCTTCCTTCGTTATTTCTGTTGTTTCTCTCATCGGACTACAGGAGAGGATACCGATATCCTACATTGACAACTATATAAGAAATACCCTCCAAACGAAGATTGAAGCTCCAGTATCTTTTGTTCTTATAGTACTCGGCGAAGAAAAAAAAAACCGTCTGAGTATCGTATCGCAGTTCTTTATTCCCTAAAATTTCCCACCTCTACTAGCGAACCATCCCTCGGCCTCTTCGATCCCTAAAAATGACGAAATAAAGATCTTCCCAAAGATATCTACATCATCCACTCCTGCCGCCTCAAAGACATCTTCAAACTGCGCATTTGTTACCACAAAATGTCTTTTACTCTTCCAAGCCTCCGCAAATGCCAACGGTGTCCCCGCTCCCCAAAGGTGGGCTGATAGTGTCCAGGAGTGGCATAATCCGAGTTTTCCATCGCAGTCGCACTGTGAGAGTTTCTGCCCCGAGAGGATTCGGTAGGCTTGGAGGAAGTAGAATGTGATGAGGAGTGTGCGGCGGACTGATTCTTGGAAGATCCATTCGATCCAAAATGCCTTTGTGGGTGCCAGGGGAAACAGGGGGAGGTCCGTGGTCGGGTCGTCAATGTCGAAGCTTGCGTGGCTGAGGAGGACGAGGGCGGAGTTCTCGAGAGCTGGGAGGATACGTTCTGCTAATGCCCGGGCACCAATGTCGCCGTCGAATAGACGGATTATTTGATAGAGGATCAGAGCCTGTGTATGTGCCAAGCACTCTAACGGCGTTACAGGAGCCGGGGAGGAGAGAAGGTCTTGGACATGAGCTTCGATAGACCGGAATATCACCGGGGCGTTCACTCGAGTCTTCGCCAGGTATAAAGCACACGAGGCATGGGCATCTGAAAGCCGAAGAGTCAGTCAGTATATGGGGTATCTAGGATATGATCCCGTTACTTGCCCCGCATCGACCGAGGCATATCATCCTTGTATAACCGCGGATGAGACCATGGAGTCATTGTCTCATGAACCATAGTGAAAGGCGCCCTCTGAATTTCATTTATTGACCATTGTAGCCTGGCTGAAATAGCCTGCGAGACCGCATCAAAGTCCTTGAAGGACGGCGGAGCAAGTGCTGATGGCTGATGAATGAGCTCCAGTGTCGCTTGGTCAAGTGTAAGATCAAAAGTGGTCAGTTCGTTTAAAGCTGTGTTTATGGTCGTAGATATAGAGTTGAAGTCATCAACAGTCAGCGCAGCCGGCGAAGGTGCCTTTTCTGCGAGTAAGCCCTGCATTTGGTCCTGAACTTGTGGGGTACCTGATAGTGTATGATTGCCTCGCTTATCAAGGTATTGGCACGGTATTCGTCGTTGCGAACACCGTACACAAGCAGGTATGGCAAAGTCGCAGCGGCGCTTAGCTTTGATGCAGGCGGTGCAGGACTTCCGCCGTGGAGGGGGGTTATGCCGCTCCCGAGAGGTTAGAGACATCTTGGGCGATTGCTGCGCGGAGTTAGCGAGACGCCAAGCTAACCCAATGTCCAAAAGCTAGATGGAAGATTGAAGGACTGCAGAATGGAGAGACATGGGGCAAGAAATGGATCCAAGTGAAGTTCAAAGCTCAGGAGTACGGAAGTGGAGCCGCGCCGCAAAAGTGGAGATAGGCGGAGTTCCGCTGGGTGGAGCCCCGTCTGGCATACCGGCGTTGCGGAACTCCCCCAGCGCCTCATCAAGTCCGTAGGTAGCGCCATTTGAGAGACTGTATCAAGCCGGCTATTTTCAAATACGCTGTAACGTACAATCGTATATAAGGAGCCTACGAGAACCTTGGAATCAGGCGGTTTGAAACCCACACATCAACTCACACAGTCCAAGCCCCACATCGACGCCCATGTCCCAAACACAGCAATGTCTTCCCCTGTAGTCTTCATCTGCGGCGCAACCGGAACCCAAGGTGGCGCAACTACCCGCGCTCTTCGGGCCCAAGACGTCGAAGTTCATGCCCTGGCCCGCGACGCGTCCTCCAAAAAAGCTAAAGCCCTTGAAGCCCAGGGTGTCAAACTATGGCCTGGGAACTACGACGACCTGGAAGCTCTAAATTCGGCCATTGAAGGCTGTAATTCAATCTTCTTAAACCTTCTAATGGACTTCAAGGACTCCAGTGCTGAAATGCGTTGGGCCAAGAACATCATGGCAGCGGGGAAGAATGCCGGTGTTCAGCACATTGTCTACTCAAGCGGGTTCTCAACCCAGGATCCCACGAAACTCAAGTACATGGACCCTCAGAGCCTCGTAGCCGGGGTTCTCCTCATGAAGCAGTCCATCGAAAAAGAAATTCGCAATGCTGGTTTCCAATACTGGACCATCCTCCGCCCAGGCAACTTTATGGCCAACTTTCTCTTACCACTCGTCCGCATGTACAACGGCCTGGTTGACACCGGGGTGTGGACGACTGCCCTCGAGAAAACCACGCAACTCCCGATGGTTGCCACAGCCACCATCGGCAACTTCGGCAGTGCCGCTATTCTTGACCCTAAACGATTCCATGGCGCAGAGATTTCATACGCAGACGAGCTGCTTTGCGTAGATGATGTGATGAAAAAACTGTCCAAGGCAACAGCAAGGGAGCTACAAGCAGAGTACTTGTCGGATGAGGAGGTAGAAAGGCAAAAGCCTGGGAATCCGTTTGTTGGTGGGCAGCTGGCAATGAGAGATATGTCGCAGTTCCTGGACCTGGAGGAGTTGCAGAAGTGGAAGGTCCCGTTGAGTACATTTGACGAATTCTTGGAGGTAGAGAAGGACCTCGTTGATGAGACCTATAACAACAAGTGTCATGAGGTGGAACAGTCGGCGGCTCAGAAGTTGATAGAGAGCATCTTGCAACAGAAGTAAGATTTGGCATTTGAACAGTACTTTCTTGAACGAAACAGAGCAGTCCCTCACAATGGTCGTTTTCAGAGTCCTTACTTACGTGTTTGGAAACAGAGGCCGAGGCATTGGAAATGCGAGTGTAAATTTAACATTGTTTTATGTTCCATGACTCCTTAGTGTCTCGGGCAAAGAGTAGCGGCTCTTTTAACTTCGTCTCAACGAATGTACATACACCATCCGTTCTCCATCATGTGGGATGATTTTCCCGTTCAAGGACTGCCTCCCGGCCTAACATAGCGGCTATGCCTAGGATAGCGCTCGGTCGCGTAATAAAATAGATAGTTGGTAAGAATGTACCTTTAATGATATAACGCCAATCCCATTCTACGCCGTTCCAAGATGCATATATGGTCGTTATGTTCCCAAGCCCGATGGCAATTATCCCGTTGATGGTATTCAATAACCCCTATAAGATTCGGAACATTGAGTTGTTTCCAATTAGCCCTTCCGGTTAACGCGGTAACTCGTTTGCTTGTTGAGGATAGTCTTTTGTGTTCTCGTTCTCTCATTACACAGCATGAAAAGTTTCGTCTTCTTGGATATCTTCCCTTGCAGCTCGGCTGCTACTATTAGTTGACAAGTGCTGCCCGGGCGCTGTGTGAAAGCCCTCAAAATCAAAGGTTGTGTTGCTTCGCACCGCCCGATTGTGTGGCCATCCTCGGGGCATAGACGATACTCGACGTTGCGGGAAGTCATTTTGATCCCGAGAGTGCCCGACGACGGCTGGCGGGACGCCGGGAACATAATTTGTCGAGCTAGGTCGGGAGCTGTCCTCGCTGACTGAGGTTACACCCGCGCTCTTCTCATTCAGAACCCCTTGATTCTTATTCCTATGCATGACGGCGGCCACACCGCCGCCGGCAGCAGCGATGGCGCCGGCATTGGATGTGAAGTCCTTGAACTGATCGATAGGTCCCTTGTCGGACGTCTCGTCGAGGAACAGCCATACGGTTCCGGAGATGAACATGCCAAGGACAAGGATAGTGAGAACAGCAGCTCCGGCCTGGTCACCCGTCGTCATCTTTCGCCAATTCCGATCCGGCTCGGTTCGGCCAATGTCTTCACCTCCGCCGCCCACATCACCCTTGCTAGTACCTCCATTATGCGCTGTCACTGGTGCGCTACGATCGCTGATCATACATGAAAGCGTTACCTCCATGGCGGCCATCTGCTGTCCAACGCCCGTTGTACCATCGTACTTGTCTTCATTCCATACCAAGCCACACATACGGCCATTGCTGCCTCCAGTGCACTGCTTGGCGGCAGCGATCGCAGAAGCTTCGAGATACGGATGAATCGTCTCATATGTGTGAGGCGCCCATTTGGTAACGGCTGCTAGCCATCGACTCAGATAGGCCTTGAACGACTGCTGATCCAGGTTGCACAGCTTGACGGGCTCGCATGCCACTTCAGTCATGATGTTGTGGTCCGGACCGGTGAAAAAGATCTTAGAACCCTCGATCAAGTTATCTAAGCGCTCCTTCCATACCGGATCTTCAGTGTGGTTGTACATGGCAGCAGCACCGAGGATGAAGCCGCCAGCATTGTAACTGAACTGATAGGGAACGATCTTGGTGCAGTTGGTCGAGATGTCAGCGCCGTCGTACACATACCAATTCTGTTGGTTGATGAACTCGATGTCTATCATCCAATTCCACGTCTTCTCGGCCCATTCGGCGTAGGTGTTGTTTCCGGTAAAAAGAGCGAGACGGGCACCCAGAGCGAAGAAACAAGCCTGCGAAATGGAATTCTTGTAGGTGTAACCATTATTCCATTGGAAGATCTGCCATCGGAGACCACCGCCGCAATTCTGAGGCTCCCAGCGAGCAGCCTGGGTATTGAAGACTGCTTGAGCGAGGGCAAGCCACTGGGGTTCGTCGTCAGCAGGATTAGGGAAGTTGTATTCGGCAGCGGACATGACGGCCAGACCCCAAAATCCCTGGTCGTCGTTGCCTTCGGTTCTGGTCTGGTTGATGGGCATGTAATCGTTGCTTTTTCCGACCTGGAATAGAAGAGCTTGCTTGGTGAGAGCCACGTATTCGTCATCTCCGGTGTAGTACCAGTAGTCTAGGTAGTTGTTTAGCGAATGTCGGTTGAACTGCGCCAGCCATTGAATGGCTTCTGCACGTACCGATGAGTGCGCCCATCATTGCGCCGGCCTCCCACCCTGCAAATAAAATTAATGAGTAAAGGGAAGAAAAGGCGTTGGACGAAGACCAGACGCACAGTAATACGGATCCGGGAGAAGCCCTGGCACTTGACCGGGCTGGTCGCCGTGGTAGAACGATAACATGTCCTGGGCCATTTGCTTCGAAATTGTCTTGATTGAATCTGCGGCACACACCGTCAATGAACACCCATTCTCCTCGATCCATCGTTCGCAGCCAAACAATCCATCGCGGCTTACCGGTGGAGTTGGGATCCAATTGGTAGGCTGTCGTGAGGCTGCTGATGGCCAGCAGCGAGGCGGCGATGAGCCCGCCCAACCTCGAGTCCGATCCCCGCAATCGGGCCATGGTGTTGGTTCAGGGCAGATCAATCGGGGAGGAGGGGCTCAGCGACAAAGAGAAATAGTGAGCATCATGGGAAGAACGAACGGACAGGGATTGAAGAGCCAAAAACGTCAGGAGAGAGAAGCGAGAAGAAGGCGAGGAAGACGAAGCGAAGGGGGGGAGGGGCCTAAGTAAGACTCGGGGCTGTTATAAAAGTGAGGTAAGGAAGCTGCATGGACGACACGGAAGGACGGGACAGGCACGCAGCCCTTGTTCCAGATGGCCGGCGAGATCAGCAGCAAAGTCAAACCGTCGCATGCATCCAATCCGATGTCTTCCTTACGAGCTCAGAAAAGGCCTTGGCTGGGCGAATGCAAATCGAATGTGACCACCATGTGCGGCTTAGGTATGGCTGGCATGTAGACGAAGGCGAGAGCGGAGACGGAAAGCTAAACCGGACAACCAGCAACGCCAACAGGAACAGCCCAGGGGTGGCATTCTAGCATTCCCAGCTAGGTAGCAGCTACGCACCTAAGACTAGGTACGCCGTACCATATTTAAATGGTGCCTACGTGCGTGCCGTGTACCTGTCCCCGTCTCCGATGGGGATGCATCGCTGGGAGGATCAGGGATCCAGCGTCCGGCGACCAGCGGGCAGGCCAGACCTCAGACGGTGCGCCAGACCCCTTGGGATTAGGTATCGCCAAATACGAGGCCATGACGACCCTGGCAACATGTCGATACGAACCAGTAAGCGTGCCCAGAACAGACAAGCTTAAAAGTGGATGGAGAACTCGGTCGTCGATATTCTGCGGGCTGACAGGTCCCGCCGCCGGTGACGATTCGCAGCTGGAACTCCTAGTGGAACGCCTCGCAGAACACCTTCCAGAAGGCTTGTCCAGAGGGCGCGCTGACGGCGTCACAAGTCGATACTACTGCTACCATGGGCTGAGTTTGTGGCCATCGAGGCTGGAGAAGAAGATCTTCTGCTCCGTGCCCTACCTAGTCCCTAACGATGCATGATTGCGGATTTTTAGTTCGAACAGCAAACCTCTGACGTACTCACATCCGGGGTTTAATGTCGTCGCAGTGAGACTGGCGTCCCAGATCGTGCAAGGGTTGCTCTTTCTAATTCGCGGACCCGAGGCAGCATCATACCTCCCTGCGTCAGACTCAGATCTAGCCTCTCCGTCAATGACCGCGGCTATTTGACGTTGACAACACTTTACAATGAAATTCAGGGACAAAAGGCAAGACGGAAAAAAAGAAAATGAAATGACAACGGGCCGCGTTGGTGAAACGCAGTCAGCGCTTCTAGGAACCCAGGTAGACGAGCGTCGAGAAGTGGGCTGGCTGAGATGGGACTTCAGTTGGGAATAAGGCGGGCCCCAACACGCAGAAGGTCCTGTCAATGATGACAAGAGCGGGGAACCCAAAGAAGCCTTGTCCCTTTCAAGACCAGTGGCCGCTTTAGCAGGATGGGCCACCACCCGGGTCCTCCGGCCGAACTTTGATGAGCCTGTCATCACTGACAGATGACCCTGAGACTTGCGTTGGCAGTCCTCTCAAAGAAGTAAAAATAATCGCTACCACGAAAAGAAGAGGACGAAGACGAAGAAAAAGAAGAAGAAAGACTTCCCACATGACACCGTTGTCAGTGCGAGGAGAACATGAAATAAAAGTCTGTCGTATCAAGGGAGAGAGGTCTCCTCGTTGGCCACCAGCCTAATGAGTAAGTTTCAGCGGATTTACCAATCGCCGAGCCAGTGCTCAACATCTCATTACGGTCGCTATGAGCATGTCGTTCCTTTGTTGGAACAAGAAATCAATCGTAGCAACATAGCAGCCGTGAGGATCGACAGAATATTAGCCGCCGGATGTTGGTGAGGGACGAGCCTACAACATCCGGCTTACCAATTATTGTTTTGTCCCGTCGACAATAACGAGAGCCCATGATTGGCTGCCTCATTTAGGAACCCAGCTCACGTGAGAGGCACGTCTCAGCCACAGTTGCCCGTTCTAAGCCACAAGCTGCTCACGAAAAGCGTGGCTGAAATCCCGTCACGTGGCATTCGTCAGCCCCGGAACTAGATTAAGTCAGCAATCATGCATTGCTAGCAGGGGACAGGATTCCATGCTGAAGCCTACTGAGGAGGTTGGCATGGCTGGGAACGTGCTGTTCTAAATCGCCGGTGAGGTGGTTGCCCGCCCAGCACCAGCCTCGCAGACGAAGTACAGCGAGGTACCGGTGGAAGGAAAACACGGGATCCAAAGGGTTTTACCATGGCATTTCCCACCAAGTAAGACAACCTTTGAGGCTGGAATCTTTCAGCCGTACAATTTCCAATAAAGAACGGCAGATTTAGGCGCGCATTGCCTTCAAAAGACCAGGTACCTGAAGCTCGGAAGACTCCTAGTTCCGTTGCCTCCGTGCTTTCGTCACCTGTGCAGCGCCTCGTTGTCAATCCACCACCGTCCGGCAGGTGTTTCGCCTTGACTAGAGCGACGTCTCAACCCAACTTAGACTTTCCACCTTCATCAACCTCACTACTCCATCTCCTCTCCCACGAACACCATCCCGACATAACGAGCGCAACTTCCATTTTGCATTTCTGACGACTCTCTCCATCGAATCTTTTACGTCCTCCCGACAAACAAAACGCGCTATCGTCAATATGCCTGAGCATGATGCCCCCTACGACCCCTACATCCCCGCCGGTCAAGGCCAGCAGGGTGGTGCTGGAGGGAATGCCAGGACACAGGCGCTGCAGGCGGTAAGTTTAGTCTAATACTTCCGGCGATGCGGGCATGATGGGCTGCTTGTGGGATTGCGATGCGCGATGTTCGATGCTGGAGGCCCTGCATGACGACAGTGCCTCGATGCAGAGGCCACTTGGGCGCTACAATTGAGCACGCTTCCACGACGATAAACGCCACACGAAACAGCTTTCATTTAAAGTCTGCTGCTCCAAAAAAGGCCTTAGCCGGCGATGCAATGGGGAGCGACGGTATTTTCTCTCCGGATGGCCAGGTGGCTCGTTTCGGATATTGAAATTGGCTTGCACGAGCCATAGGCTCCAGGAGACGCCTCGATTTGCATCGCATTCATCTCGCCTTGTGCCGGCCATGGCCGATTCATCGAGCTCTCCAAACATCTGCGCCCAATCTCATCTGATCAGAGAATGTACCAAATGCTGACATGGCCGCGTTTAGCAAATCGACGACACCGTGGGTGTGATGCGTGACAACATCAACAAAGTCTCTCAACGCGGTGAACGTCTCGATGCTCTCCAGGATAAGACCGACAACCTGGCTGTATCCGCCCAGGGCTTCCGACGTGGAGCCAACCGAGTGCGAAAGGCGATGTGGTGGAAGGACATGAAGATGCGAATGTGCCTTATTATTGGTATCATCATCTTGCTCATTATTATTATTGTCCCGTCTGGTATGTTGCCGAATCCCTCCCTCTCAGAATTCGATGGCTGACTTCGTGACTCTAGTTATGGCGACTCGCCACTAATACCATCCGCTGCTTTGGGTACTTTGGTCCTTACGATACATACCATTGGGACTTGACGACGTCGAATATTGCAAGCTAAGGCACGCATTGGGATTGGGACTTGAGCAATGGGCCACGATTGCCATGGAAATATGTTTTGAGCACGGTGGAGTTTATTCACAAAGGACCTGGTCGTTCCATAGTTGTCACTCCGTGAACTGCGGCCGTCACCGGTTTTGCATCGGCGGCATCTGTACAAGGAGACTGGCTGGGACTACATGTACGATGGAGGTTCGGCGTTCACCGATTAATGAGATGTATACCTTTCTTCAGGCATTTCTATCTTCAATGCTGCCTGCGCTGTAGCCATCCCACGAGATTGTCGTTGGTTGATATGAACGTCTCAACCACTGTGACTCGAACAGCTTCGCTACCCCTGAGTTGGAACTGAAGACTAGAGACGGCCCTGGGTTTAAATAGACAGCATGATGGCAATTGAAGTAGTCTTGGAAAGTGGAACCTCTTCTTTTCTGGGAGTTCATTCCCCCCAAATTCCTAAGCCGTTTTGTGGGCTATGTTAGCTGATAATGCCCTAGGTCAAGCAAGGAAGCACTTCGCTGTTCGCCGCATGCGACCTCGACTCTGAATCACGTTGGGCTCAGGTTGGCTACCTCGCACGAAGCTACGTTGGTGGGTTAGAGAGGGCTGGAGGTCGTTGCTAATGATGCCTGTACGAAGCAGTCCGTACTTGACTACACATACCCCTAGGATTGTAGGAAAGACTTGTAAACGCCAGGCTTTTGCGGTAAAGTCTCTTATCAAATAGTTAAACGTTCACTCATAGAGACCGTTACCTGCTTTTTTCTTCCTCTGTACTGCGCGACGATGGAGTCGCAGAGTTTGAAGGCGCACGCCGAGTTCTTGACGGATGATCTCTAGACAAGAGGGCGACCTGCCAAGGGTCAGGCCGTACAGCTTTTCAGTAGGTAGATTGTGTGGAAGGCCCGCTGCCAACCCCCGCAGAACCTTACTAGCAGGTGTCATAGTGCTACTTGTACTAACTAAATCAAGCATGAAAGTACCGACAGCAAGAGTTAAGTAACCATCCAATGGGCTACGGAACGTGTCTGTAGAAAATAAAAGAAAAAAACTCCTCCCAAAAACCTATGCAAGGTTGTCTGGTAGTTGAGTTTGTCAATAGCGGTCTCGGGGGTGCCCGTTTTCTTCTGCCCCTCCCCCACAGAACAATTAGTGCGTTTTCACTTCAAGGCTCACAACCTTAAATCCACGAGAAATAAGTCACCTCAACAACAATCTTCCTTGGTGTTCGACTACGATCCTCTTCACCGCCAGCTCAGCAGCCGCATCGAGTCAATTGGCCCGTATCATCCTAAGGAAAATGCTGTCCGGCGCCGCAGTGGTCTTCCGGGCCGGGGCCCGTCGAGCTTCTTCTCAAGTCACAGCTCGAGCAGATCGCCCTGCTCCAACCAAGGTCCAATGCCTCAACCTCGGCCGATCTCTGTAAACATGGCGAACCCTGACCGCCCAGCCTACTCAAGATAAATCCAAGGAGCTTGTTGCTCAAACCCTAGGCAGCACAAGTGAGAGGGTCAGCAGTAAGAAAGAACTTCAAAACTCAACATCAGGATTTGAAATAATGAATAAGATATCTGAAGTTCCTCACCTCCCTCTTCTCCCAGAAGCTCGGCTCGGCCTATACCCAGTAATCCTAATCGACAGACTGGCCGAACTTGGTGTTGCTACTCGATTGATCAATGGCGCTTTCATAGCCCGTTACCTCGACAAAGACAAGTGGTAACATCCCAAAGGTCAATAAGGATGCTATCGAAGACTCCATTGAGGCGGGATACGTCCCGGCTCTGATTTCTATGGCCGAGTATGAGGATGGTTGTTTTCTCTACGTTAACGCCGATGTTGTTGCTACCGGGTCCCCCGGGCTCTCGAGTCATTGAAGGTCATCTACCTATCTAAAGGGGATAACTTATTTGGAGGATAAGGCGACAAGATCTCTTAATTCAACCTTGATACCGAGTTCGATTAACTTATAACCTGGCCTTGGTATTGATACGGAACCCCCTTGAGATTAAGGAGATCAAAGAACTCGACACCCTTCCCCACAGTTCTATTGTCTACCCTATCGATTTACAAAAGGGGCTCTTCTAAATCCAGTGCCGTTACCCTGATCCGCCGAGGCAATACTATCCAGAAGGTTTCGGCTATTGAGGAGTTCGAGGACCTTGAGAAGCTCAAGGAAGCCCGTATCCGTGATCGAGAGGGTATGGATGCGGGAGCTACTGCTGATAGATTCATTAACCTTCAGAGTGAGGAGTCCTTCTCTGCTTACTATGACCATGTCATGTAATGCCTGGCCATCATATTCCCTCCTAGCGAGGGCCGAGTTGCTATAACCCTTGCTACTCTCGCTATCACGAAGTTAGGCTAGCTAAGTAACGTTGCTGAGAACGCGGTTACGGCCATTAAGAAGGATTATCTAACTCTGGTCTAGACTATTAGTAAGGAGGATAAAAACTTAACCTAGTTCTTTGAGAAGTATGACGGGAGCTTTAATGAGAATAAGAATGTTCTTTTCTACTGTGGGTGCGATTTCGGCTCCAATACACTTGTCCCCTTTTATGAGGACTTCGTCGCCCACGGTCGAGCCATGCTCGGTGAGGTCAACTTTGAGTCACGTCTTCGTCGTGCTACTCAGGCTGCTAGTAGGAACTCGAATGCACAGGTCCGAAGCTACTCTACTCTCGTCCGCCGAACCCGACCCCCCATCGACCTCTAGTTTGAACAGCCGCATTCACGAGCGCGAGATTGGTATCCGACTGGGTACTGCTGACGTCAGTTTTTATCCTCACGGCCTCATGCCTCCGAGGCATTCACCACATTATCGCTATTCCCCTTAACAAGACTATGGCCTCAAGAGATATGCTACAAATTTGCGGATAGATACGCTAAGGAGAAGCTCGTCAAGGTCGTCGGCAAGGTTCCGGTTCGGAACATGATGGATAAACACCGCGTTGAGATTGGCGAACTTGCCGTGCCCAGCAGCAGCAGAAAGAAGGTGGCTGGTTGCGCCAGCATCGACAACCTCAAGCAGGGTGCTCCTACTTTGTGCTTCCGTAGGTTAACCCGACCTCTAACAAGCGGAGGTTAAGGGCATGTTGCTAACCCTTGTCCACGGAGAACGTGAATCTCGCCTTGGGCTATGCAGAGTTTGGGGCTTTCCTACCACGTAAAGGGTGTTCACTAATAGCGCAACAGGGCTGTCCATGGGAGTTTATTCGGATTTTATTTGAGAGAGCTTGCTCCACGCCTGAACAGGGTAGATCGAGGTTGCTATTGTATGCATACCTCGTCATTTGGTCACTAGCCGTTATCGTTATGTGTGTAGCTTTCCGTATGTTAATTCAGATATCACCATCTTAAACAGAGCTTGGGCTTGGGCTGCGCGGTTTATTGAACTCCCCCTGTCCTGGTGAAACTCTTCAGGCTTTAGTCGTAAATCCATGCAGAACGACGGCGATCCTTGTGACCAAACTCGCGACCGGCTAAGAGCTGCAGGGCAGATGGTGACCTTCCACCTTTGCCCACACGGGGCTTTCCATCACGCATTGCCATTTACGGAACCACCAGGTCTTATCTCGGTTGTTGTGCTGCTACAGGACAGGCCATTCATTTGGCTTCCATTATACCGATCCTGTGACTCGCCATCCCTCTTCATTGGACGCAATCCGCGTCGGTGTGAGTGCGGAGACGACGCATGTGCTTTTCGATGTTACACTGGGCGGGGGTTCTCAACTTTGAGCCTCGGGAAGTGGGATTGCCCAATTACTGGCAGTGCATTAGATGCCTTTACTGTGGTTTTCAGGGTTTGGCCGATGATGGATCTGGCAGTATGCGCCGATTTTGATGCTGGGCGCAACGCCTATAAGTGCTTTAACATTGTACCTCCAGCGTCCGCCCGCTCGACGTGGGTAGAAATCGCGCAGCTTAATTATCACCATGTTAACTACGCCGGCACTGAAAGAGCTCGCCTTCTTCATCTTGGGCCTCGTCGCTAGGGCGCAGGGGGCCTATGTCATCGTCGGACATTTCGTCTCACGATTCAGCTATCCATATCTCCCAACGCCGTTCCCACTATGGACTGCACTTGTTTCCCTACCTCTTGGTTTCTTCTTCAACAATAAATACTACTGGCTTCACAAGAACCGCGTCAACAAATGCAAGCCTGCTCCATCATATCCCCATCGCGATCCCCTTCTTGGTATCGACTGGATCCTCGCCACTCTACGCGCTCTCAAAGAACATGCCGTCCTTGACTTCTGGGACCGGATATTCCAAACTGTCGGTAATACTTTCTGGGCCCAAAATCTAGGAGATTGGATCCTTCACACCATTGAGCCGGAAAACGTGAAGGCGCTACTGTCGACTCAGTTTGAGTCGTGGCCGATTGAGGGGCTTCGTCAGAAAGTCGTGGTCTTTTCGATAGGACCGAGGGGGATCTTCTCGGTGAATGGTAAAGAGTGGCATGACGCGAGGTCGATGATCAGGCCCAGCTTCGTGAGGAATCAGATTGCAGATTTGGAGTGTACGGACCGGCATGTTGAGAACTTCTTGGACAAGATTCCGAGGGATGGAAGCAAGATAGATTTGCAGGAGCTGTTGTATATGTTTACCATGGACGTTTCGACTGATTTCTTGTGAGTTTTGCTCTTTTCTCGCCTGTCGATTGCTTTGCTGATCTGGGCCTTCAGGTTCGGCTATTCCACCTACACGCTCGTCAAACCCGCCAAAGAAGCCTTGAAGTTCACTCAATCATTCGATCATGCCCTCCTCTCTGCCTCCCAGCGCGCCCGTCTGGGCTGGGCTACTTTCCTGCTTCCCGATAAGAAGTTCGACGCTTCCGTCGCAACATGCAAGCAATTCATCGACCGCTACGTCGCAGAAGCCCTTGCGGAGGGCAAGAGAAAAGAGAGGCCGTATGTTTTCATGAATGAGATGCTTGACTCTGGGGCAAGTCAGGAGTATATCCGCGATCAGCTGCTGGCGACCCTCTTGGGTGGGAGGGACACCAGTGCAAGCACCATGAGTAGCCTATTTTGGATCTTGGCCCGAAGACCTGATGTCTGGGGGAAGTTGAAGGCAGAAATTGGAGGGTTGGAGGGGAGAAGACCGACCTGGGAGCAGTTGAAGCAGATGAAATACCTTGACTATGCCTTGAAAGAGAGCAAGTTACCCAGGACCTCATTAGAAGAGAATTGATGCTGATCTATCACAGCTTTGAGGCTCTGGGCCCCAGTGTCAACCAACTCTCGTACTGCAGCCAAGGATACTGTCCTTCCCAGAGGTGGAGGTCGAGACGGCCAATCGCCATTGTTCGTGCCCAAAGGGACAGGGTGCCGATGGTCTCTGCACAGCATGCACCGTCGCAAAGATATATATGGACAAGATGCGGAAGAGTTCCGCCCCGAGCGATGGGAGAAGTTGAGAACACAGTGAGTCCCTCGCCCCCAAAACCGCTTCGCCAATTACGGCTTGATTCTGACACTTGACGAAACAGCTGGGAATATCTACCTTTCAGCGGCGGGCCCAGAATCTGCATCGGGCAGCAGTTTGCGCTGACGCAGATGTCATACTTGGTGACGAGGGTGTTGCAGACCTTCGAACTCATCGAGGCCGCAGATGAGAGGCCGATGCTGCAGGAAATTAGTACAACAATGAAATTAGCCAATGGATGCTGGGTGGCGTTCAAGTCGGCTTGATATATCAATCAGCAGCCAGGTTGAGTTGTGGTAGTTGTTACGAGTAGGTGTCAAGGAGTGATAGGTTAAGGGTGGCTTTGCTCATAAGAGATCACAAGAAATTGACCCTTTGGAGATATTTTCCCGCCTTATTGGATCATCTGATCCGAGATGCTTCAGTTCTTTCCGCCAGTATCATGGTTTTGAACAGCAAACTGCGGCCCTGGGCTGATTGCGTGGACTGAGCGAATCGTTGATTTGTCTTGCAAATCCCTTTATCAAAAGGCTGGGATCGAAAAGCTTATTGAGGGAAGAAAAGACGGAAAGCTCGCGTGTCATTTCCGGATGACCTTCGTACGCTGGTTCATAACCTAGAGTGAGACTGGGGGGGGGCAACTGAATGTTTGCAAACGTGATTCACGACTAGGAGACGATGCCAGTTTGTTGGTTTGCGTGCGAAGCATTCTACGTTAGTTTGACGTGAATGCTCTCGTTAGGTGAGACGGTTATTGTTCTCTTCATTGTTAGCATCCCTCCCAGTTTCTTCACATAAAAACAATACAAGTACTCAGGTATCAACCTTGTTCAATCCATCAACCTTGTTCAATCCATCCTCCTCCTTCTCTTCAGCATACCACTGTCGGAATGTCAGCAGAATTCTCCGATAATCAGGGCAGGTTCCCGGATAGCCCACAGGCAACGCCCACTTGGCGACCTGATCCCGATCACGGCATGGCATCCAAGGCAGAGATCGGAATCATCACCGCCATCATTGTTTCCTTCGTTATGGCCATATCAGCCATCTTCTTTCTCCGACGAGTCGATCACCGTCGCAAGATGGCGCAGATTAATGCGGCACTGAGGCGGGCGGAAGAGGGCCACTCGGCGATTCAGGTTCGGCAACAGCGTGGTCAAGACCAACAGGAGCCGGTCAGGGCATGGAGGAACTGCTGGAGGTCCAGAGCCGCCAAAGATGGTGAGTTGATCATTGGTAGTATGAGACTCCGCATACTAATCAGCTCATGCTAGACAACACGAAGCCCAACGTCAATAACGAGCAGAATTTTGATCGCAGCCATTAACGACCTTCAATTCTCCTTCGTTAGGCTTGCTAAGAGATTTGGAAAGAGTGTGATGCCTCAGTGGACTTCAGACACTGAGATTACTCTCAACAAGGGGGTCCAGTGATGAGGTTGGGGACATAGGACGACTGTGTCGCAAATCTTGATGCGGATTCTCTAGTTAGAGATTTCGACAGAACAACATCGAGCTTTGCTTGCCTTCATATCGGCGAGACCCAGCAGCACACTTTGCGAGTTAAATAATATTCACATGACAAATTACCTCCTTCGTAGAGTTTGCCAAGACGCATAGATCCCTAAGACAGCTCGAAAGGTTCTAGAGTGATGAAAAGAAACTAAAAGGATCCTCGGACTCGAGGGAATCAATTCAACTGGCAGCAATCCCTCTCAAAGACGGTTTGTTAATAAAGGCAACGAAACTCGTCACGAGGGAGTCGCGCTAGAGCATGACACGTGATTACCCGTTATGGCCCCACAGTAGCTGCTCATTTGGAGCAGCTCTTCCTCTCTTTGGCCGTGTTGCGACAACCTCACTCCAACGAAGACCAAGTGTTGCTTCATTACAATGGCATCACGATCTCCTTCTCGAGGCCGCTACCGGTCCAGCACGCGCTCAAAAACCCCGCGGTCGGAGTATTCGCGTTCTCCCGATCGCCGACGCCGCTACGACTCGCGTTCACCCACTCGATCCCGTTCTCGTTCTCGTTCTCGTTCGCCAACCCCCCCACGTCGCAACGGACGCTTCAGAAGTGCCAGTCGTAGTTGGAGTCGCAGTCGTAGTCCAAGTCGCAGTCGTAGTCGCGACCACGACAGCAGAGATCGCAGCCCAAGTCTAGAGAAAAGCACAAAAGTAAGTCCAGTTCGGCTGAACGAGGTGCCATCCGTAACTGACCCGGGAACTGCAGATCGTGGTTGAGCGTTTGTCAAAGAATGTCAACGAAGGTCATCTTCGAGAGATATTTGGTCAATTTGGGCATATCAAGGACCTGGATCTTCCAATGAACCGAACTTGTAAGGGAGCCCTCAATTCCTCGTCCCGTCGTACATCTAGCTTACTAAAATTCGCCAGTCGGCACCAACCGGGGCACAGCATATATCCTTTTCGACTATGAGGATGATGCTGAAGAAGCTATCGCAAACATGCATGAAGCATTAATCGACGGTGCAATTATCAACGTCTCCATCGTGTTGCCAAAGCGCAAGATCTCGCCTGCTCCGCCAGTCGCCCGGCGAGGTGCGAACATCGATCCCAGAGTCCCCTTCCCAGGCCCGCGTGGCGGCCCTCCAATAGCCCCAGGTGGAAACTTCAGTCAAGGTTTTGCTCCAGGTTTCGGTCAGGGCTTTGGTCAAGGCTTTGGACAGGGCTTTGGCCAAGGCTTTGGACAGAGCTTTGGTCAAGGTTTTGGAGGCGGCCGTCGCCGCGTGTCCCCGGGGAATCGTTATGGGCCTAGATCAGATGTGTATCGTCCGGGATCTCGCTCACCCTCAAAATCGCCAGGCGGCCAGGCTCCTTCCCGAGGAGGCGGTAATAGGTACCGCAGTCGCTCCGCTGATTCCTACTCGTCAAGATCGCGGTCCAGATCACCCGCTCCAAGACGGCGAGGGGGCAGTGGCCGCCATGATGAGCCCGATAATAGGCGGCGAAGCCCTACTCGAAGTAGCTATAGCAGCTACGACCGGAGCCGATCTCGCAGCCGCGGGCGGGGTTACCGATGAAGAGTGACATTGCAGGGAGCACGTGGGTTTGGCCGGCGTTCAGGGAATCCAGGGTACAATTTGAATCTTCGGGAATTTTTTAGCTCACGATTCCAAGTACGTGATGCTAGCATGCCATTCCTCAGGATCTACGAGCTAACGATTAGCTAGATTAAAGGTTAATGCACTCAAAATCCTCTGATGGAAATTGGTAGAGGTAGCTGCATGATTATTCGCTCCTGAAACTGTTTGCTTTCCCACCGGTCTGACCTCAACAAACTTTGCGTTGTTCGTCCTTTGCTCCTGTTGACCTTCCAAAAGCGCAAGCGGTTTCCGACACCGCCATGGGTTGCTACATACCCGCGTTCCCAGCCGTCGTACATCCGCGAATAGAGATTTCACTCTCAGCACCTCGTTGCAGCGTGCCGTGCGTATTGCTTTACGCCACTGAGCTGCATGAGCCCCATCTACAGTACCTCCTGTCACAGGAGGGTTACCTGCTCCTCTCCCCTCCCGTTCCCCAACTCCTCTCATCAATACGTCACCCGTTGGGCGTCAGGGGACGGCAATATGTGGGGCTTCCCCCTAATTCTCCGAGGTCTAGAGTTGACAGCCCACGCTTCGTAACGCCGTGGGGCGTCCCCCCCGCTCCAGCTCCCACATCTTGTAAAGATCGACGGTCTCGTTGCGTCGAAGTGAGGGATAGCTCAAGCAGGATCCGCGTGAAAGGGCACGAGCAATCTGACTCGCGTGAGCTCGGACGAGGCTAATGTCACTATCAGCTCTGAATCCCTTTAACCCGCCTCTTTTGGGCAAGCTAAGCGGGAGAATCAGACGGGCACCAGCTCATGCTCAGCCAGAGCAGGACGCCATCTCGTCAAGATCATTCCTTGCTAGCACGCGACGGCAAGGATATCGTCCAACGGCGCTCTAAACCATATTCCAAGGCCCATCCTAAGCCAGGCCACCTTTAGATATTGTCCAACAGAAATACCAAGGTTCAAGAGTGACCCCAGCTTAAAGAGTAGTAAGCCTCGCACGTTGCGCGTTCGGCATCTTCGTTTAATCGTGTGAGTGGATTTAGGCTCACAGTCTCCCGGTTGTGTTGGGACCAAGTGCTACCCGGTTTCCCTCAAATCATCGCAGGCCTAATTGGGAGGCACCAGGAGTCAACTCAGGTCAAATTGATTGGGTTGCAAGCGTCAGGCTCCAAGATATCTGCGGGAGGGGGGAGGCATGCTCCGCCGTCTATGTTGCTTCCGCAAACGGGTCAACCCGTCTTTGTGAGCAGCAACCTCCGCAGAGACCCGTGCTACCTTTCGACGACGAGATTAGTGTGAATACGACTAAGCAATACAATGTTGCTTCAGTCACCCTGTGTAATCCATCAGCCTGGTAGCCAATGATGGGCATTGAGCATGTACCAAGGGGTAACATTCCGCCTTCGCGCAGGCATTGCGACTTCGTCCAGAGTTTACCTTGCCAAACCTTCTCCGATGACTCTTTAGATTTCACGAATGCCAGCTCGGTCGATTCTCGGCCCCTCACAGGACAGCCCATCTGAGACTTGAGCATTCTGTATGGGACGATATCGCAGGCTCTAGACCATTTCGAGTTTCAAGAGCCTAGAGCCTCTCATGATCCCACCTTAAGTTTACTGAGCGGTTTTGCCAGTTCTCATCGCAGTGAACTAGTATGGCTACAATGAACGAAGGCAACGGAATTATGCAATCTCAGGCTGCACCATGTGTCAGTGAATTGACATCTCCACACCACCATCTCCAGGTATCCATCTCTTGCACCACCTGGCGGAGGGAAACACATGATTGCATATCCTCTTGGCATATTGGATCTTGAGCCTTGAACACATCGGTTGTTGGCTCGGCGGCTGCGGAAATGCACGTCGCTTAGCCGGCTCTGTGCCATATCGGGAACTATTTCCTGGACGGGCTCACAAAGTTCCCTGATACCTTTCACGAAATAGCCTTTTCTCGGGGAGAGCAAAGGTTGCTGAGCCGCAAACAAACACAATGTTTCATCCGTGCTGTGCGTACTTATTGATGCCAACAGCTAATCATGATAGCCAGTCTCAGGGAAGATACTGTGTCCGGCTTACTACAGAACATCACATGGTGTGTGTACTACGGTGTCTTTCATCATTCCGGCGTCAATACAATAGTGAGCCATGGACAGTCCGTTGGCAGACTTGCATTGCAGGGCTACACCAGGGGCGCGGCACGGATGCCCGCGCTGGAAGAACGCGGCTAGAGAAGAGGACTAAGTTTCCCAGCACCTTAGTCAAGTGTCGTGGCAGCGTGGTATCAGGATCATGCGAAGGACCGATGTGAGGCTCGCCTAGTTATGCCTCGCGGCAAGTCTGCCTCTACCCAAGAGGCCCGTGGTTTGGTGGATATAACCTCCACGGCGCTGACTTAGTCCGGGCCATGTCGAGATATCGAGCAGCTCGCTGCCTACTCTCTCCGATTCACTGTCCGATATGGCCGTAGAGATAAGACTTGTCTGGCATTCGCCAGCCCAAGATCCCGACCCTCCACCCACTCCACCCGGTGGCCCTCGTGTTCCCCCTCCGCAACCAGCTCCGCCGCCGACTCCTCCACATAACAAGGCCTCCCTCCACCTCTGCAGTTCCAAGGCCACGGGGAGCAGTAGTCTATCTCGAGGGCTCGACCGACATCCTCATCACACAATATCTGCATGGACTTGACCAGACCGCCGACCACACCTCCCCCGATTTCCCCAGGAAACGACCCCACTGCTTTCGAAAGTTGCGACACCAGAGAGATGTGTGCATGATCAAACATGCCAGCTGAAAGGAGATGGAGGGGTGAAGCCAGTGGAGTGTGGGCAGGGGCTGGCTATTGGGGCGGCTGCACGAGGAGGCAATGGCATGGAAATACTAGGGGCAAAGAATGGCTTCTGGAGCAATAGGCTATCCTTGCAGGGTTTTCTTGCGAGCTGAGCCTTGGCTTCAGTGGATGAGCGGTACTCTGTCACCGACGCTTCGTCCCGACTGTGACGGTGATTGCAAGCGAGATCACGGCATGGCTTACTTCCCCCTGCCTTGGGTTTGGGTGGCTCTTGTGAAATTAACCAGCGAGTAGCATTTATGAATACCCTTGCGTCTCGTATTTAGTTATTATTACTCGTCACAAAACATCAGTACTGGAACGGGCACCCCGTCTCTCTACTTCCTTTTCTGTGAGCCTGTCCCGAGCAGCTATCCCTCCTACGTTCAGGCACACTGCATGTACTTGGTCGATTTGGGTATATTCACATGTGCCGATGATTCTTTGTAGACTCCCTGTTGTTCCTGGAAGTTTCAGACCTAATCTACCCCTGAGGGCTGTAGACACACTGCTCAGGTGGCCGGGCAAGAAGCGTTTCAGCTCTCTGCTACATATGCTACATATGCTAAATGTTGCTGTGGACTCCGGCGATGATCGACCTCCCTATCTGGTCTTCCTATTCAACTCGATACCATCTTTCACCTTCACCTGAGCTAGATCCAACGCGGAAAGGGACTTTGTTAGCTCGTTACTCCCGTGACGTGTGGGAGGACTAGCCACGTTCGCATGGAGAAGCTATATGGATCAGGCCACTATTGTCAAATCATTACACGGCTCTGAATTCAAGTGCGAGAGACTACGCCGTACTATTTGGAGGACAATGGGGCGACCAGGCTGAGGCCTCCGCCATGTCTCGTATCCCCTCCGCATTGTACCCTCGGACGTCAGGTTACCCTATACCGAGGCGTCGAGAGTCTACGAGTCAATGAGGGCAATCGGGAAGACTCGCGGGCGTTTCAGGACACAGATCGACAGCCATCGCTCGTACCCGGTGCGGAATCTATTCAGGAGCAATCTCCAGGGAGAGCCACAAGCAAGGGACGAGGGGGGGGG
>JAMYIC010001779.1:69996-82735 GCA_024112705.1 Microcera coccophila
GTTTCTGTAGTTGAGCTGCAGAGCTCGAGCCTGTCCAACATGGAGAAGGTGGCTGCCGCAAGATAAGGAACGAGAACGGGGGAGCGGTTGAGGCGCAGCAGCTACGGACAACCTTATTTCTGCCACAGTTGCTGCCATAGTTGCTGCCGCTTTTACGAGGCCGTAAGTACAAAGCACATGGTGCCTTAGGTTTCGCCGGGCAGATAAGCTTCATCCCTTCAACACCAAGAAATGCACCGAGAGACCGACGGATAACTTTGTCGTAGCGGGTTCCACGAAGGCAGCAGAGATAAACCCGCTTGATTGGTAAAGCAAACAAGCAAGCAAGGACTCAACTACTGTGAGATTCACGCAAGGTGCGCCAAACCGAGCTGGTCAATCGAGCCATCAGTTCAGCCAGACAGAATAATACCATGGAGACCGGTGATAGTCAATCCGCTATTGCCGGACAAACCCATGGTCTAAGTTGCTTCTAGAAGTCTGAGAGCACCTCGACCGTCGAGGAATGATCGGCAGCGGGGGGAGGGTAAGTGAACGCTGGACTGGAATGCAGAGCCTCGAAAAGGACCACATACAAAGGGTAGCACTCACATGAAGCGACACGCCCCTTTGAGAACGCTAGACGGATGGGGGCTGGACTATCCCGATACACTGTGGCGCTGTCTTGTCCCTCAGTTCAGCTTCGTCTTGACTTATTCGACTTTTCTAGCTCATCTGTGTTTCACTATTTTCGCTCTATGTTCCAAGCTCAAATCATCATTTAGCAGAAGTACCAGTCTTTTTCTATCCCAATGTCCCCAACCTGGTCCTAGCTTCTTGTCTCATCTCCGTTAATTCGCCATCTCTGTGTGGCTTCCCTCTATAGTCTGATATATCATTCATTCAGTCGTTTACTTTTACAACCACTCAGTCAAGCCAAACTCTATGCCACCAAAGCAGCTCGCGACCAGAATAACTCACCGGATCGGCTTAGTCGAACTCAATCTATTCCGACCCAGATCTGATAGATTATCCATCCTCTTCGGACTGAAATCGCCTTTCAATCCATCAACCAACTCGGCTTCATCCCTCTTCAGACTCATTGATCAACCGTAAGCACGCATCATGGAGCCCCTGGATCCCACGGAACCGCGGCCGCTCACTTCTGTCACAACTTCTGCATTTGCTACTCCAAAGAGTTCGGGGTCTGAGAATGGCGACGCCATTGAAGAAATTCCCGCTCCACAGGTCAAATCCTCCCCAGAAAATCCCTTTATCAGCCCCGAGGAAGTTTCCAGGCCATCCAGCACCTTTGAATCGATCCACCACTCACAATCTACCTCTTCATTGTTCGAAGAGCGAGCGTCGAGGTACTTTCATTCAAGGAGGATTAGGCCTGGTGAGATTGAGAAGCCTTGGTTAGAGAAGGTCGATCCGAAGGAGAAATGGGTTACTATCATGCCGATCTCGGCGATCTTGCTCGGCCTCATTGTCTCTTTGTTTTTGGTTTGGGAAGGGGTTCATAGCGTGATACACCACAAATACTGCCTCGTCCTGGACGAAAATTGGAGCAACGGTATCGACACAAGCATCTGGACAAAGGAAGTCGAAGTCGGCGGTTTTGGGTGAGTTCAACTTCCCATCCACATTTAGCCCTCAGTATTTTGCTAAGGCGAGAAGAAACGGTGAATTCGAAATGACGACGAACGGCGACGAAAATGTCTACGTCGAGAATGGTCGACTTGTCATCAAGGCAACTCTCCAGGACGCTGCATTGATGAAAAAGAACAATGAGATCAACCTCCTCAAAGATAAGAGTTGCACCGGCAAGACATTCCACGCCTGTGTTGCCGCAACTAACATCACCGCCGGAAATGTCAGCATCGTACCACCCACAAAGTCTGGTCGTATCAATACCAAAAAAGGGGCCACAATCAAGTACGGGTCGGTAGAGGTGACGGCCAAGATGCCGGTGGGCGATTGGCTCTGGCCTGCCATCTGGATGATGCCGGTTGAAGATACTTACGGTGCATGGCCTCAGTCTGGAGAAATCGATATTGCCGAGTCGCGTGGAAATAACCACACGTACGAGCAAGGTGGCAACAACATCGTCTCTTCTGCTCTACACTGGGGTCCCAACCCAGCAAATGACGGTTTTTGGAAGACCAACAACAAGCGTAAGGCCTTGCACACCACATATAGTGATGATTTCAACGTCTACGGCGTAGAATGGTCACAGAAGTACATCTTCACGTATGTCAACAGCCGACTGCTCACCGTCATGTACACCAACTTCGACAAGCCCCTTTGGGGACGCGGAAACTTTCCCGATGTCAACAGCAATGGAACCGCACTTGTGGATCCATGGAGCCAGACCGGTCTCTACAATACACCGTTCGATCAGAAGTTCTACGTAATTCTCAACGTCGCAGTCGGTGGCACGAACGGCTGGTTCAAGGACGGCCAGTCAGAGAAGCCGTGGTTTGACAGTTCGACCAATGCCAAGAAGGATTTCTGGAATGCGCAGGATCAATGGTACCCGACATGGACGAGCCCGCAGATGGAAGTTCAGCGGGTTGTCATCAAGCAGCAATGCGATGGCAACGAGGAGCTGTAATGGGGCTATTTAGAGGCGGCCTTGGGGCCAGTATCATCAGGTTGAGATGTCGGAGAAATTTCGACTCATGTCAAAGGACGGCGAGATTGAACTCGATTTCATTTGACCCGAATACAAACTGCACTTTTTCATCTTCCTTTTTATATTCAGCTAAATATTTTGTATATTTTACTAAAGCGATGTAAAATCCCCAGACGGTCTACCGCATCCAGTCGTACAGAATGAAAGCGAACCCTGATATCAAATGGTTGACTTTCTCGCAACCGTACTGCCATCAATAACCACATGAAACCTCAGTCTAAAGGCTCCAGACCAGACGATGCCTGGGCGATGCACATCTAATGGAGCTTGCAACGTCGTCGTGGTCGATGGTTTTGCAGTTCAGCTGGCATCTCATCCACAAAGGAAGATCGAGAGCTTTGCAATCCAACAAATCTTGGAGCTGCGCCACCCTCGATCGATTTCCATCGTCGTCGCCGGAAGGTTGATGCTAGTTATGCTAGTTATGCTAGTTATGCTAGTTATGCTAGTTATGCTAGTTATGCTAGTTATGCTAGTTATGCTATCCCCCCTAGATCGGGGCCCACTGCTGCTAGGATGGCGGAGTAAATGGTGAAGAAACACCCAATGACATAACATGGACAATTGCATGGGTGTGTGTCACGGGGGGACGACTTGCCGCTTTAAAGAGACGTTTGCTTCGTGTTTTGGTGTCTTTCCTCCAGCGTGATCATTCTTGGCTGAGGTACCTTGCCCAGCGTTGGGTAAGGTAGGTATTGATGACTCGTTCTGAGAGCAGATGGCTTTTTAGGGTGTGTGGTGAGTTTGAGCTACTGCGCTTGGCCAGAGTGTCTACCGTCGTGGTGCCTGTCTTGGGAATGTTGCTTGTCTTGGTGGTCTCGGGCGAGCGAGTCCCCAATGGTGCCTCGATGGCTAGTTCCACGGACAAAGGTACGACATCAAGGCCCCGTCATCGGCTGCATAGTAGAGATGGCTACCGGAGTTGCGTAACCGGTCTTGTCTTGCGTAACGTAGACGACTCAATTTGATGACATTGGCCGGCTGCATTGTCTCATCACCCAAGGCTCGTTTAGACTTTCGTGCCTCCGGTCTTGGGGGAACTGAGTTCGACTTTCCCAATTCGTCCGTATTGACCGATTGCATTGGCCATGCCTGTTACGTTCGGGGAAGGAGCAGGCGGTTCCTGCATCTATGGTTCCTTCCATTCCCATCCAACCCGCTTAGGAAAGGTGGCTTCTAAACTTCAACTTTGTCCTCCACTCCGAGTCACCTTCGCTGTTCCGCCTCAAGCATCTCTCCCCAATGCCTCTTACGCCTTGCATATCCGCCATATTACTCGATGCCATCATTATTCCCGCTAACTGGCCGCTGAGAACCGCCAACACCCTTCACGCCACAGTTCTGGATTCGACCCTTTCTCTCCACCCCGGTGCATCTTGCCGAACGATGGGCGTGCTCTTCGTGAACTTTCTCGATATCAATGAGGCGCGGGCGGCCGCGGAATCCCAAGTTGTCTCCATCCACGCCCATTTAGTGAATCGAAGGATTGGGGAAGTCAAATTCCAGATTTTGAAAGGGCACTCGCTGCCTAAGCTTGATCATCAGCTTGTCAGGGTTCAGGGTCCAGGGTCCTATCATGGTTAGTTGGGCGAGTTACCGGCACTCGTGCTCCATGACGGACGGTTGGTTTATCAGGGACGACGTGCTTCAATGAGTCTAAACTCTGGTGTCACCGAGGCGGCTATCGTCACCCTCCCTTCCACGTGCATTGCTCTTCCAGGCCCAATGACATCCGGCTTGGTCGTGACCACGAACCCGCGTCTCCGCCCAACTAGGCGTACTCTTCGGGCCAGTCTTCCACAATCCGCTTGATTTTCGTTCCTGTCGTCGCCTTGTCCGTCGTACTAACTCGCCGCCGTGGCTTGATGGGTTCACGACCGTCATCTCTTCATGACCCCAAAAGCCTGACTTCTCCCACCCACATTGCCAACTCTTGAGAACCAGCTACGCTTTGGTCACCTTGACCACGTAAGAGGAAAAGGGTACATCATTCGTGTAAGTTCATCCCAAAGTACTGACGTCCGATCACTGTCTCTGCTTGTTCCAATCCTTGCCGCCGTTTTCCCTGCTTCACTTATACCGTCTATACCGTCCACACCTCGATTCCTACATTACCCTTACCGTATTCCTGTGCGATACTCTTCACTACCATGTTTCTGTCATTAACCAAAATGTATACAGTCTTTTTTTTAAGTCCCTGAAACGTCCAAGGGCCCTCCGCTCATTTCTCTGCTCCTCTCTTTGGTGTGTCGCCTCACGGCAACTGTCACTCTCTTAAACTTGAACCTCCAGGACGGCGAGAACATTCTTTACATGAACCCATCGTCCTCCGTACGGCCCTTCGCCCTACAGGCACCCCGCTGCGCCAATTGGCAGTTCCTTGGTCACTTTAACCAAGCGAGGCTTATCAGCCTTCGGCCTTGTCTTTTTTTAGAAGAGGCATTCTCTCGTTTTTCATTTCAAAATTGAAGATTTCACAAATACCGCCAATATGGGCATCGGCAGCTACTTCAAGAACCCGAGCCAGAACAAACCGGCGCCCAAAAAGGTTGCTCCGCGCATGTCAATATCGATACATCCCCCCTCCGGCGATGAGAAACGTCCTCCGCCGGGGATCAACAATCCCAATGTTGTTGAGCTAATACCTGCCTCGGTGAATGTTCCTGGAAGGGCTCCCTCCATACGATCCATGACCAATGCCAGTGCTGCCAGCATGTTTCTGGATGACATCAAGCACGAGGTAATGGTAAACTACCTCTTCCAACAGCAGTGCTCTATGCTCTGGGTTGGCGATGGTGCTGGCGAGTCCGAGGGAGTTATGTTACGAAAAGCGCGTGGCCGCTACATGGCCTGCCCCCCTTCTCTAGGCCATTCACCATTTGCCATGGCATGCGCCGCACTCAATGTCCAGGTAAGACTTCGGCCTACCCAAAACCGCTTGAGATGGGCTAATCAATCTCCCTAGTGTGCTATGACTGTCAACTCTCGTGTTATCAAGACTTTTCTTCAATGGACGCCAGATGCTGTGGACGTGCCCTTGATGAACGGCCTCCGTGTTCAAATTCTTCCCACCGTCGATGATTTACCTAGGGCGCGTAAGCATCAATTCGCTGCCTTCATTGCTTCTGACGGTCTCCTCATTGTGTGGGACGATGATGCTCTCAATTTGATGGTCCGAGCGAAGACCATCGAGTCTGAGCTCATGGAGCTCGTCTGGAACTCTGGCATTGACGATGAGGACGAGGAAAAAAGGACAACTAATTTTGTCGAGGTTGAGATTGACGAAGAGAGCGGCGAAATCAAGCCTGAAGCGAGACCAGTTCACCTCCAAAACACAGTGCTCGTCTCCTTGACACTGATACTGGTCACCATTTCTCTGGGTTCTGCGTGGAGGCAGTTAGCCATCGAAATTTCCGTCGACGGCAGTTGGGTTCGCATCGGCCTCGTTGTTCTCTTTCCCGTCCAGATCTTTTTCACGCTATTCTTCGGCCAAGTTCTTGTCGGCTGTCTGGCTCAGATTTTTGGTCCGATTCGACAATTGACCATCAACTCCAAGTTTTACTCGGCGCGACCTCCGCCCAGGCTGCAATCGGCCATCCTACCCCATGTCACCATTCAGTGCCCTGTCTACAAGGAGGGACTGGGCGCTGTTATTGTACCCACCGTCAAGTCCCTCAAGCAAGCCATGTCTACCTATGAACTTCAAGGGGGATCTGCCAATATGTTCATCAACGATGATGGTTTACAACTCGTTTCACCTGAAGAGCGCGACGCTCGTATCGAGTTCTATGCAGATAATAGCATTGGCTGGGTGGCTCGCCCCAAGCATGGCGAGAACGGCTTCCGACGGAAGGGCAAGTTCAAGAAGGCTTCCAACATGAACTTCGGTCTGATGATCTCTTGCAAGGTGGAGGAGAAGTTGCAACTGATCAAACGCCCTCCAGAGTGGGGCCAGAACGATGAAGCTTTAGCCTACGAGCAAGCCCTCAAGGAGGTTCTTGAGGAGGATGGTCGGGCTTGGGCTGACGGTAATATCCGAGTTGGCGATTACATCCTTCTTATTGACTCTGATACCCGTGTGCCTGCCGACTGCCTGCTAGACGCCGTGTCTGAGATGGAGCAGTCTCCCGATGTCGGTATCATGCAGTTCTCTTCCGGCGTCATGCAAGTCGTCTGGACTTACTTTGAGAACGGTATCACTTTCTTCACCAATCTTATTTACACTGCCATTCGTTATACCGTTTCCAACGGAGATGTTGCTCCCTTCGTCGGCCACAACGCCATATTACGCTGGTCTGCTATCCAGCAAGTTTCTTACCAAGATGAAGATGGTTATGACAAATTCTGGTCTGAGAGTCACGTCTCTGAGGACTTTGATATGTCCTTGCGACTCCAGTGTAACGGATACATCATTCGTCTTGCCGCATGGGCTGGCGACGGCTTCAAGGAGGGTGTGTCTTTGACCGTGTATGACGAGTTGGCGCGATGGGAAAAATATGCTTATGGTTGCAACGAGCTTCTCTTCAACCCTATCCGTACCTGGCTGTGGCGTGGGCCGTTTACGCCTTTGTTCCGCCGCTTCTTGTTCTCCAACATTAGGTTCACCTCCAAGGTTACTGTCATCTCGTACATTGGTACTTACTATGCCATCGGTGCAGCCTGGATCATGACGGCGGTCAACTACTTCCTGATGGGCTGGTACAATGGTTATCTGGACAAGTACTATGTCGACTCATGGCAGGTGTGGTTCTCCATCATCATCGTCTTCAACGGACTCGGCAATATCGCCCTGGCAGTTATGCGATATCGTGCAGGTGAACAAAGCATCCTCCGGGCTTTGTTCGAGAACTTCAAGTGGACACTCATGCTGGCTATTTTCTTGGGTGGCTTGTCGCTTCACGTTAGTCAGGCTTTGTTAGCTCACATGCTTGAGATTGACATGACTTGGGGCGCAACTTCAAAAGAAGCTGAGTTCTCAAATTTCTTCATTGAGGTCCCCAAGGTTTTGAAAAAGGCGAGTTGATTCTTTTGGGCTTCCCTACTCTCTGCCCGCTTTCTTACTGATTCACTAACACACTCACAGTTCAAATTTTCCATGATCTTCTCGTTGCTCTTCATAATCCTCGTCGTTGTACTGGCTACCTGTCCTCTCGTTCCATACCACTGGCGTATTACTGACTTCGTCGCCATCTTGCCGATGGTCACTGTCGCTGCCTCTCATTTCCTGCTACCCCTGGCGCTCAACCCTGCGCTGATGACTTTCTCTTTTTAAAAAGCTGCATAGAAAAGCCTGGTGCCTTATATATGCTTGCACGGTCATTAAAATCTGTCGTTATTGGTTTGTCGTGTTGTATACCACATATTGCATACTTTGGTTCGTTTTCAATCCCGCGACGAGCCAGTCGTGGAGTAGCTAGCATAGGTCAAGGAGTCGGTGCTGCATTGTTAGAGTGGGGAAAATGTGTTGGATGAGTCAACGTTAGGTTAAATACCAGCACCAAGTACTGAAAAAATCAAAGACTAAATTCAACGTCCTCATATATTTAACGGTCTTCGCAGCATTCATGAATGGAAATTTCGTGATTCTAAGTATATCCAATTTGCCCACTTCGCTTGTATGCTTGAGGGGTTTGACCTGAGAGAGACTCTTTACCGCGCCGACATGGGTTCCTACAGAGCTATGTCACTTCTTGTAGGGTATACGAACAACGGACCTAATGAAAGAACAAAGGAAGACACTTAAATTCTAAAAAGAGATGGTCATTCAAGCCTTCTATACCAAAACGCCTCTATGCCGCCAATGTAATCACCCTTCTATCGGTCTCATCTGCCGTCAATCTCAAAGACAAGAGCCAGCCTCCTCAATCACAAATCCACCATGCATAGGCCTGCTGAATTCCCAACCTGATGATATGCCCTCAATCGCGAAAACTGTCCAAGACTTAAACATGAAACCGACCCATTGCTTTTGTACTCCTCTCATCTAGTTGTCTTCGTCATCCGTATCGGGCGGGTGAGGCGTGCCCTTGGGGCTGTTGAGCCAATCAATGTGGCGCAGGCGGCGACGCACCTCTCGCTCCTTGAGCTCCTTCTTGGTCATCTTCTTCTTCTTTCGAGCCCTGAACTTCATCTCCGAGTTATCCTCAACACCAGAGTTCACGGCGCTACTGACGGTGCTGACGGCAGCTGAACTAGCAGCAGTGCTGGTGGCACCGCTGCCAGGTCGACTGTCCTCGAAGCGCTCAAGATTAATAGCAGCGGTGCCGCGCAAGGCGACGCGGCCGTCATTGACATGCCATTGCTCAGAGCACAGGGCGCCGACGAATTCCTCGTTGTGAGAAATGAGGATAACGCCACCCTTGAAATCGCGGATGGCGACAGCGAGACCGCCGAGGGAGTCACGATCCAAGAAGTTGGTAGGTTCGTCGAGAACGAGAAGATGAGGGTTGTTCCACATAGCGCCGGCGATGACGACCTTGACCTTTTGACCGCCAGACAGGGAGCCGATCTCATTATGATTCGCAATCTCAGGATCCAGGCCAAGGTCTTCGAAGTGCTTGGAGATAACAGAGGGCTGCAATTCACGATAACCGAGACCCTCACGCGAAGCCTCGTGGTCGTCGAACTCCTGGACCAGCTTATCAAAGCCAAGCTCAAGGAGGGTTTCGCGGGAGATCTGGCTGTTGTGCTTGGGCAACAAACCACGCCATTTCCTAGGAAATTGTCAGCATAAGATTCGGCAAAAAGGAGAGGACAATACTTACACTTCGTATTGAAAGGTCTTCTTGTACTTCTGACGACCAACAAGGGCTTCGATTTGTCGAGCAGACTTGCCGTCCTTTAAGTCAACCCACTTGTCCATCTGCGCACGATCTGCGTCAGAAACAGCACGAGTCTGCTTCATGTGAACTTCCCGGTCGTCACCATGCTGGTAACGCCATTGGAGGTATTGGTTGGGCGTCTTCTCGAGATGCATCTCCACATGCTCCAGAGCGTGCTGCTTAATGTAGCCGATACGGAGGTTAGGATGCTTCTCAACCTTGCCAGTAGTAGGAATAGTCTCGCCAGTCAGCATCTTAATAAGTGTCGACTTGCCGGCACCGTTAGGACCAATGATGGCGACTCGAGAAGAGAGAGAAAGCTGGCAGGAAACTTCCAGGAGGGAAGGCTTGGTCGCCTTAGGGTAAGTGTAGGAAGCATTAGTCATTCGAATGATGGCTCGCGTTTGAGACTTGACGCCGGTCAGGATACCAGGAGGGGGGAACTTGAACTGGACGTTGGAAGCGGACAGAGTGTAGTAGCTCTTGGCTTCGGGACGTATCTTGACAAAGGCAGCCAGATTGCCCTTGTAGCAAGCCAGCTTTTTGTTGGGCTCATAGTGGTAGATGTCGGTGGTAACGTTGTCCAGGAAGCCGGAGTCGTGGGAAACAATAAGACTGGTAATATCGGGGTGGGTCTTGAGGTAGTTCTCGAGCCAAGCAATGTTTGCAACGTCAAGATGGTTAGTAGGTTCGTCAAGAAGTAGAACATCGGCACGCTGCAGCATAGCTCGGGCCAGAGCCAGCTTCATCTTCCAACCACCCGAGAGCGACCCAACCTTCTCGGCTTGTCGGCCCTCGGGACCGGGGGTGAAGCCAAATTCAGTCAAAACCTCAGAGATACGCTCAAGACCTTGGGTTGCAATCTCAGGATCCTTTGCCACAAATTCGAGAATGCTGATGTCGGCATCCTCGCCTTGGTTGTGTTCCACGTAGCAGGTGCGCAGAACGTCCTGGGACGGAAACCCCTCAAGCTTGCCGTTAGCAATGCTTCGCATGAGGGTCGACTTTCCAGCACCGTTGCGACCGCAGAGACCGTATCGGTGGCCCTTGAGAAGACGGAGATTGGTATGCGATAAGAGCAACATGCCGCCGTAGGCAAGGGAGAAGTCAGCGTTGACGATCTCAATCTCGCCGTCGTCCTCCTTCTCGGGCACGCCGTATTTACGGTGGTCCTCCTCGATGTAGTAATCTTGAACAGCGTCACCGACCTTCTGATGAGCTTCGGAATCCTGCATCAATCCCTTAAGGTAAGGGACGATTCGGGCGGAGATGCGGCCAACGAAACGGTAGTTGACGTCGATGGCAACCATGTCGCAGATATAAGGGCGGAGAATTTTGTAGGTATCGAGCTGACCAGCAAGGCCGTTGTTCTTCTTGATATGGTCATCCAGGACCTTAGCGACATCGTCTCCGGTGGTGCGTACGATAATATTCTTCTCATTGCTCATGGCCTTCTCCATGGTTTCAAGAGCTCGCTGAGCAAGTTCTCGGACCTCAGGGAGAGAGGCTCGATCGAAGACACCCTTGACACCTGGAATCAGCTTCGGCAGGAAGGTTCGGGCCTCGATGGGGTCGTGGACAAGCTTGGTCAGATTCTCGACAATGACGACGGTCTGGCGCAAGACTTCTTGAGCAGTGGTGGGGGTGTTCAAGGATCGCTCGAGGAAAGGGGTCAACAGAGCCAAGACGGGCGAAGTGACGATGGCGACGAAGGTGGTCTGCGAAAGAGCATGGATGGCCTTCTGAAGGGTCTGGGTAGACGGGTGCTGCATGGTGTCGATAAGGAGGGGAATTCGGGGTGCAACGTCGTCGTTAGAAAGGAGAGTGGTGAGAGAGGTCATGGTGATAACAGCCTGCTTCTCGACCTCGGACTTCAAGTCGTGCATACCACCCTCGACGATAGGAATCAACCCAGCCAGCTTGGCACCCATAGCCTCTCGCAAAACATCCTTATCAATAGCCTCCTCCTTGGTGCCTCCGATGGTGAGGAGAGCCTTGTCAGCCATCTTCTGCAGCAACTTATAAGCGCCGACGGTACCCTGCCACTTTCCAGTCCTCTTGGACAAGTATTCGGTCAGGGCCGGCAGCAAGCCGACTACGAGAGGCTCAGCGCTCAAGTTGACAAACATGGCATCAAGGCCATATTGGGCAGCGTCGCGAACCACGCTGCCCTTATCGGAGAGAGCGTCGAGTGCGCATCCAACGAGTCCGCCATCCTGGAGAAGTAAGACAACCTCACTGAGGGGCTCTCTGGGAAGAAATCGCTCGAAAATGGCGCCCAAGAGGTTCTGGCTAGATTCTCTCTTGAGACCCGATTTCTTATCGGCGGCGGCCTTCCTAACCTCGGCAACGATACCGTACTGATGCAACCCTGCAGCGCCAACGGAACCAAGGAGGAGCTCGCAAAGACCGTAGCAAGCGTCGATGGAGGCAGCGGAGGTCTTGGCTGTAAAGATGGTAGTGAGGAAGGCTGAGACATCTTCCTGGGTCGGCGGGGGCGGGGCGTCCTTGGACACCATCGTCGGCTGCTGCGACGGCGGCGTGACAGGATGAGGCATCATCGAGTGTCGTCGCAACAAGAATAAAAAGGGAAAAGGGCCTCAGTCAGCGTTATCACAACCGTTGGAAGGGGGTGGGAATTCCAACGAGGCCCTGAACGAACATGCGACGTGTAAGGGACAAAGGATCCGAGGAGCAGTTTCGACGGCGGGGCGGCGGCGTCAGGCCTCTGTAGCGCCTTTGCCTGAAATTTTTTTTTCCTTATCGGAAACTTGGCCCTCCCTTATCGGACGTGGGAGCTGCTACCGGTAGATATGTACCTCACCTCTAGCCTCAACCGTAATCAGGCCGCTCCTAGTGGGTGAAGTGGCTCCCGCTCCGCCACGACCGCAATCGACCTCCACGTGCGAGGCGTCACCAACGTCACTGGTTTCGCTACCCTAGACTCTGCCATTTCCAAATCCGGCGTCATCCTTGAACTCACTCAACACTCTGCTGTGTTACGTCGTATTTCATTCCCACTTCCTATCTCACAGCTATAAGGATTGTGAAAACCTTACAACCCTAGCCTTTGCATCTCGTAACCGGGGCTGGCAAAGCGCATCGATGCGGGCTTAAATGTCCGAAGAAAAAAAAGGCGACTGACAAAAGCGAGACGCGGGCGGCGCACATCTAGGGACGAACTTAGGGAGATGACTTGACCAAACTTGTGGAAATATTACACGAATTCAAATAGTCTTCT
>JAMYIC010000179.1:0-13941 GCA_024112705.1 Microcera coccophila
GGATCTATGCATAATAATCTTAGCTAGCAGCAAAGAGCGAAGACTCATCATGTACTGTGATATGTACATTATCCTATACTGCTAATGTCTCATGTCTATCTCAGTATCATCTTGTTAGAGAGCACCCGGGAAAAAACGGCCCTCATCTTGAGCTCGTTTCTCCCAGGCTCCATCGTGCGCAAACACAACCTCGAGTTCCTTCAGCTCGCCAGGATCTCGAGCTGTATCCCGAATGATACTGAGAGTTTTCTCCGCTCGAGCTTTGTCCTGATGAATACAACAAGTTTCTCCTAGGAACGCTTCATCCGTCCACGTTGCAACATTCTTCTCCCCTGTCAATAGGCGTCCGTCATGGCACGAGTCTCCAGCCAGGTAGACGTGCCTCCCGTTTTCTAGACGACATAGGAGGTTAATGTGACCGTCGATGTGTCCTGGTGCTGAGACTACATGCAGACTTCCGTCACCGAAGACATCTAGAACAGCTTCAAAACGGCCTTTGCAATGCCACGGCTGAATGAAGTAACTGATTAAGCGTTGCGCCTGGGATGATAAGGTCGTCTGCTCCTCTAGGGAAGGCGGCGTTGGAGTAAGGCCTGGAGTCGGTAATTCTATCGTCCTTTTCATATCCAACATGCCTTCTTCGAAATGATTGTGACTTTCAGCGGTAGCTTCCCGCTTGCCATTGATAAGCTTTGCTGCACCTGGTCCTATGACATATGTAGAATGCGGAAAGTCGGATGGTGTTCCAACATGGTCCCAGTGGACATGACTGAACATGACTACGTCAACATCATCAGGGCTTAGGCCACCATTCGCAAGTGACTCAATAGCATCAGGGTCTCCGGAGAGCGGTTGTCGTGTCTGGGCATGCTTGTATATAGGCGCGGGATAGTTTTCGATCTTCCGTCTAATCCCAAGATCAAAGACAATCCTTGTGGTCTTACCCGAGTCTCCGTCTCTGTGCTGGATCAGGAACGATAGAGACGGAACTGTCTTTCGAACCGAAGGGTCTTCGAGAGGTGTAACAAAAAAACGTTCGGGTAGTGTTAGGCACCCTGCCGAGAGGGCATGCACAGAGACAAAAGACATTCTGAATGGAGATTTTGCTAGCCGGTGTATGGCTAAGAATCAGCAATATTCCAATTTATCGCCATCTATCTTTAAATATCGAATTAAGTCCTCCCCCACCCCTGGCATTTTTTCACCAGGAATTGCTTTGGCTGTTCATCGATGAACCTACCCCAAAGAGCACTTTGATCGTGGCAATAGGCCCCTGTCGCCAAGAATTGTTACCCCGACCATCTAGAGCAAAACATTGCTAAAATTGCTAAAATTGCCCACTACCTTGATGACTTGATCTATTGAATCAATATTAGGGTTAGTGTAACATTAGTTTCCCCTTAATAAGCTTGCTCGTTAGCAAGAAAGCCAAAGTGTGTTCAAAAGGCATCGTACAGTGCTGAGTTGTTCCACCGTTAACATAAAAGTAATAGATTCACCGTGATGGTCAGTTGGAACAGGATGGGCTGGTGTGTCTAGCCTCTATTCTCTTTTTCATTTTTTATTCTTTCTTTTATTATTGTTTGTATGATGGGCGTTAAGTGCCAACAGATTCCAGCATCACTCGAAAAATGGTTGGCTAATACATGATAGATTATGGGAGGTCGTGGATAGCAAGATTCCTTGCATTTCTGTAACAGCCCTAAGCCTCTTCTCGCTGCAGGGTGTCCGCCACAACAGAAAGACTCTGTCCAACAATATACACAATCTCAAAGACCTGGAATCCTTTAAATGTCTCTGCCCAAAGTCGAGCAACGCACGATGCCAGTCTACGTATTTGACTCGCGTAGCCAGTAGCGCTGTCTAATGAGTCCGCGAGCTCCGTCTCTCGAACGAGTGCCACAATCATATCAAGTAATTTCTGCTCATCCGGTCGCAAGGCACTCAAACCTAGCGACTCAACACAGACAGCGAGCGAACGCAGCCAATGTGTCAATAAAAATGCACATTCGAGGTTGGAAAGTGCGTGCTGGAAACTCCAGTTGAGTGTGAGGGTCCGAGCAACAAAGGCAATGCCGACGCGCACTGGGATGCTCAATGCGTGTATACATTGCAGAATGGCCCTATCAAGATGCGGCGATCTGTTACAGACTCTGATTTTGCCCTCTATAAAGGCGCGTGCAATCGCACTAGGGTCTCGCGTGTAGAGCTGCCGATAAGGCCCAGTGTTGGCATTCAAACGGATATACACGAGGCGTAACAGAGCGGTTGAGTTAAACCCCATTGGCCCTTTCGGAGACGACGGATCCAGGGTGGACTCTTGTGTAGCTTCCCAAGATTCTTGCCACACACGGAGAGCTGCCTCCATCTTCTTGACGAACTCCTCGCTTAGCGAGCTTCTCTGGACCGATACTGGGCCTGTAGCGTTGCGGGCGTAGAATATCTGGAGAAATATGCCATGGATGAGCACGTAGTTGCCAAAGGCCGAGATACCGCCTTCACAATGAACTGATGTCCCAGAGAGGAGTTTCTCAACAGTCTTCTGGAATGACTTGGGCTTACATGAAGCGGTCTTCTTCAAGTTGGACCACTCGAGAGCAGTCTGCGCTTTCCATTCAGAAGCACAGGCGGGAAGATTGAGGCCAACTTCTTGGTTCAAGATCATTGGAGGAACGTCGAATGCAGCACACTGGAGGCTAAACAGAACATAGGCCACAAAAAGAGTACGACGTTTCTCCTCGGCAAGTATCCATTCTTCCCAGGACATATTCCTCACCACGACATCTTCAGTCTCACGGAGGCCAAACTCGCGCACTAATGTTGCAATCTGACTCGCCATTGACAAGGCATCGCGTACCAATGCTTTCTCCCCCCAAGATGTCATCGCCATGAGGACAAGTAATCCCTGTAGTAAGCGGAGACCACGTTGCCCTTGGGATAGTATGGGGGATGGCTGGTCATGCTGCAGCTCGTTGGGAATAGATGTCAAGCCTGCAAATCCAGGGGAGTTCCCAGTGAGACGTGAGACAGTCTCTTCGTAGAGCTGATCTAGCCGTCGATTGATGAGTAGCTTGGCTACACGATACAGCTCAATGCCCCTTGCATGCTCGAAGCGATACAGAGCTCCAACCGCGGCAAGAGCTAGTGTAAGTTCTGGGCCTAGCCTTTCTAGCGTCAAAGTTGCTGCATGAAGCATGGGCATGTGAGCGTGAAAGCCACGGAAGTAGCCATCAAGGTATCTTGACAGGGTGTGTCGCGAAGGAATGGTAAAGGGATGAGGTATGTCGCTCGTCAAAGATGCTACCTGTTGTGCGAGGTCCTGGTAGTCGTCTGGTAATATCCGCCAGGGACGAGCGGACGATGCCTGACTCGGATCCAAGAAGGGCTGATAATTTGGAGTGGGCGCCAAAACATTGAATCTCACAGAGGACAATGGTTCAAGAGACGGCAATCTCGATACCACAGGACGGGTCTGTGATCCATCTTTGGGGAGGTTTATATTGTTTGGTGTATTGAGGTTCGGATTCGTGGGGATCGTTTGAGGAAAAGTAGGAGGAGGAGGAGGAGGAAGAGGAGGGAATGATGATGGTGGCAGTGGTGGCGGCGGAGAGCGAGCATACTGCTCTGAAATATCGACGAGAGACAGGTCCGTATTGAGAAAGGTAGTCGGAAGAGGTTGGCCACCAGTGGAAAATTCATTCCATAAGAACTCAAAGGCCTGCAAGCTTTCTGGTGCGCCAAGGAGGAAGTTGGAGGATTCTCGCTCCAGCCCAGTCGTCATCTCGTCTGAGACACGTGATGGCCTCCCCGGGGTTGACTCTGGCCCATCCTCCGTTTCGATACCCTGTTGGGTAACGGCACTATGTGCGTCGACGACTGGTTCTTCTTGAAGCACTGGGAGAGCAGTGGACGGCCGGGATGCTTCCCCGGGGGGTATATCATGGGTTGACAGAGTCATCTCGCTCGGTGAATCTCGCTCTGCATATTGTATTACCCCACCTTGACTTTGATCTTGCTCGTGGGATTGTCGGCGGTGACGAGCTAGGAGGTCACTGTTTACATCAGGAGTTGTTAGGGGTTGACCCATAGCACGCCATGTCAAGCGAAGACTGTTTCTCACCTTCTTGAGAAGCTTTGCCCGCAACGACAGACGAATGGCTTCTCTTGGGTATCTGAAAGCACAAGCGTGTTAGCCAGAGCATTGACCGGGCTCGGCTGGGCCACCACATACGAATCCTCTCGTGACGCTGCAAGTGCTCTGAGCGTTTGAATTGCTTGTGGCAGAATTTGCATGGGGCCACATGCAGGCGGGGACGACCCCGTCGCATCGAGTCTTGCTGAGGTGGAATTGAGCTTGGAGCGCTTGGTGATGGAATTGACCCCAATATTGCTAGAGTCTGTGGGGATGCAAATGGAGGAATTAAGGAAGGCTTGGGGTTGGAGAAGATTTACTACAAGGCCATGTCTTGGGGAGCCTTAATAATCAAGAACCGCACTTGATCCCACCAAGCAGGGAAGTAAACTTTAGCAATTGGTCTCCATACGTAAGGCCAAACAAATGTTAGGACTGTCACATGTGCAAGCAGGGGTTTCTAAGTAATGTAACTGTCTATCCTATAACTAATATTAAGATCACCTAGATAAATAAATAATATTTAAAATTAGCTAATAGGGGTTTTGTCGTCTAAATACATGGTAGGAGGATTATATTATAAAGTTAAACCAATAGCAATTATAGCATCTCAGCCTCATCTACAACTTCAACAAAGCCCTTTTCCCTCCCCTCCCACGTTATTTGCTTCCCGTTCCTCCATTGTCCCACAACCAGAGGTTTGCGGCCAGGGCTTTCCCCCTTAGGTAGGTCATTAAGGAACCCCCATTGACAAAACTCCCTATATCCCTGCTTCTGCCAATCATTAATATCCTTGGTGGCATCGTCGTTAAATAGAGGCAGAGCACGAAATAGCACCTCATCATGCGCTAAACAGATAAAGATGTTGGGCTGTGCATCTAAATCCTGGAGACTGTGAATGCTCCTCTGTGCAATATCTGGGAAGCTATAGGCACTTCCCGGGGCGCGAGAGACGTCGTAGAACGGCTCAATGCGTGCATTTATACCAGTGGTTTTTGGATGGTGCTGCGTAAAGGCTGAGCAAGGACAAGGGCATGGATATTGTTCGTCCAGCACCTCTGAACAAATCTCTTGCGGCAAAGGTATATATTTAGTTGGGCGCAATGCGCCGGCGTAATGGCAGCAATCACCTCCCATAAACACAAATGTGTCCGGAGTGGTACGCGCCAGACCACAAATGTGCCCTGTTGCGTGCTGTTTGTAGAGGTCAGAGGTCAGCATGAACATGATACGGCCATGTAGGTACGACTAACGCCTGGGACGTCGAGAAGGTAGAAAGATCCATCACCGAAGTAATCAAAAGCTGGGAGCCCTGCAACGCTTAAAGCAAATTCCGGTTCATGAATACGATGGCCTCTGTAAACGTAAATCAGCAACCTTCATCCATGGTCCTCATGACGAGACTTACTCCAGATCTTTCGCCAACACAGGACTTTTCGGGTTCTCTGGCCACCCCGGTACGAAGTTTTGGGTAAATCCAGGCCCGACAACAATATCTGTCGACGCTGGAAACTTGGAGCCGTCGCCGATATGATCCCAGTGCCAATGACTCCAAATGATGGCTTCTTTTTCATCATCAGCATGGCAACATACGATAATCAAGGAATGCTTATCGTACTCAAGTCGTCCAGATTGAATCCTTGCTTGATAAGGATCTCATCTACCCCAAACTCAATCTCGAGGCCTGGGACGTGGCGACCGATCATTTCTGATGTTTGCGGGGACGAGCTCCAGAAGTCTTTTCGGGAGCCACAGTCAAAGAGGATGAACTCGCCGTCGTGTTCCAGCAAGAAGCATGGCGTTTTGAAATTGAGCTTCTCATGGTTCTTAATCTGTGGCTGCACGAACGCTGTCGCGTCGCAGGTCATGCGCGTCGTAGTGTCGATAGCCTTGACCAGAACAGTCTTGGAGGATGCTGGCAGCTCCAAGACTGGGGCTTTTTCTGATTTGATGTTATCCATGACACGCAGCTGACGAATGGTGTAGTCATGAGACAAAGCTGAGTATAGCAGAACATATGACGGGCGTTTAGTCAGGCATTTATACTTGTATCTTTCCCCTCACTCTAACTAAGTCCAGGTACAGTATTACCACTTAGAATTAGAGATCTTGAGTCTCCCGTTCTTTGCGCCTGGGGTGATGGGGCCGAAAATCTGGAGATGACGTACTCGCACTGGACTAGAGTTACTGGACTCAAGAATAGTTGGTGTCCGGGGAACGAATGAGAAAGCTTGTTACTTGTAGGACCATGTTCTGTCCACAATCTGACCATATTGATCAGTCCGCCTTTACCGACAGACGGCAGGTACTTGAGAAAGAAACTGGATGCATGATTGCGTGTATCTATGAACAGTATTCAAGAGGCTACAAATTTGAATGGACTTTATTTCTAATTAACACATATACACCATCTCTTACTATACAATCTTCGGATCTTGAACTCGTTTCCTCTCATGGTAATCTGCTGTGCTCAAGGGCGACATGAGGGCACCAGCTGCCCGAGTATAGAATACAACATCGTTAGGTCGCACGTAATATACAGTCCAACCTTCCTGAACCGTTGCGGCTGATTCAGATAGTTCTGAAAGGTCAATACACGACCCTCTAGGTTCAGGCGTCATCCCTTCAGTAAAGACAGACAATGCAGTCCCGAAAAGCACAAGAGCTTTTTCAGGGTGGGATATGTTCAGTACGATGCTCTGGCATATTTGTCAGCCAGAATCTATACATTGGAGACTCATGCCGTGTATGTACCAAGGTTGACCATTCATTTGGGATAGCCTGACCGTGGGAGACAATTCGAAGCTCATCTTTACCTGGAGCCATGAATTCGTGCAGCTCACCAAGATACTTCTCCCATGGGAGCTCGGCTAAATGGCTGAGCGTCTTGAAGACGGAATGCGAAAATCCGTGCAGTGTTTGCATCACAATGTCTGCCGCAGCGTTGGAGTCATGGTTCTTTTGCGCTTTGTAACCAACCGGCTGGAGAGATGAGTTATGTTAGCCATACATATGTGGTATCTTGGCGTTGTTTCAAGCCTACATTGTCCTTGAACGGTAGGTTTTGCACCAAGGGAGGGAGATCATAGATCAATAGCCCTGTGCAACCACGGGCAACTGCTTCCCGGATAGCAGAGAGACCTGTAAAATCGTCCAGAGATTGGAAGCTTAGTGAAAGCATGATGAAAATTATCTCTTATTGGACTTGAGAGGAAGTGATGGATTCCATACGAAACTGCATCAATTTTGATACTGTTGCCCGGATACAGCAACTTCTGTTGGTTCTTTTTTTCCCTTTTCGTCTCCACGCATTATGACCAGCTGCATTACTGAAGAGGTGTTGGAGAGGTAATTTGGTGGTGACAAACTAAATGGTGGGTAATTGGAGACTTTATTTCAAAACCTTAGCAGTTCGGCAATTCAGCGCATGTTTGTGCTCTCATAGAGAATGGGAAGCCGAGACACCTTCAGCTTTCGTGCAATTGATCAAGCTTTCTTGAGCGCACTTATTCCACCATGTCTGAACAGTTCCAACATCTTCTAAAGCCCCTTCAGTTGGGTGATCTGCAGCTCAAGAACCGGGTTGTTATGGCATCTCTAACTCGAAATAGAGACAGCATCCCCCGAGAGAACCTTCATGTTCCGTACTACGCCGAGAGAGCTGGTACCGGTCTGATTGTGAGTCAATTCAACACGTCCGAGGTTACTGTTCTTATGATATATTCAGCTCTCAGAAGCGGCCTTAATCTGCCCCCAAGGTGTGGAATGGACTTTCATGCCCGGCATCTATTCCGGAGAACATGTTGAGGGCTGGAAGAAGGTGACAGATGCCGTGCATGCCAAAGGTGGACTGATATTTTGTCAACTTCATCATGTAGGTCGAGTGGCACACCCTGGAACCAGGGTTCAACGCGAATCTGGTCAACCCGTGCCCGGCCCATCCGCAGTTGCTGCCAGGGGAGGTAAGTTTCGCAATGTACCTGGAGCCCCTGGCTACGTTGTGCCTACTGCGATCGAAGATCCCAGAGTCATCATAGAGTTGTACAGTAGGGCATCGCGCTTGGCAAAACAGGCTGGCTTTGACGGCGTGGAACTCCATAACGCTAACGGTTACCTACCTATGCAATTTCTGGAATCTCATAGCAACCGCCGTACAGACGAGTGGGGAGGTTCTCTAGAAAACAGAATGCGCTTCTCACTCGCTTGCCTGGCCAAGATGAACGAGCACTTTCCTTACAACAGAATAGGAGTCAAGATTGCTCCCTGCGGTGGCTACAATGACATGGGCGAGCTAGACGCTCGGGGAATCCCCTCGCCCGAAGCTGCCCTCGAGACCTACGCTGGCTTCTGCGCCGAGCTCAACCGGCTTGGCCTCGCATATGTTCAAGTCATGCGCTGGTGGACGGCTTACGACTTGATGATTGACGGCAGGCCTCGAGGTGTCCAGTGGGATCCCATCGCAGCGCTGAGGCCGATTTTGTGCAACACGCTTCTCTTTGGCAACACAGGGTTTACTCCTGAGGAGGCTGACGAGTGGATTGGAAAGGGCTACATTGACGCTGCCGTCATTGGCAGGCCGCTTCTCTACAACCCCGATTACGTCGAGAAGATACAGAGTGGACAAGCCGACGCGCTCTACAAGGAAAAGCCAGGCGATGAGCACTGGTGGTAGTAAGTCTCAGCACTACTTTACCTAGCCAGAATGTGAATATACTTACGGGGTTGACAGCAAATGGAGAAACAATGACAAGAGGGATGGCTATCTGAATTGGGCACAACGGACCGTCATCCCGGCGCATTTGACGACCAAGGATAGGCTAAGTCTGATTCACGATTAGCGAGGCGCGTATCAATATAAGTGTATAAGTTCGATCCTCATGTTTTATGTCCAATTCACAGAAAATTGAACTGAGCTGTGACTGCCCTAATCTAAGTAATTGCTCGTATTTTCTCTGCTTGGCTCTGCCGATAAATAACGATACACATGTTCCGGATTCATCTAGTTCGGTACATGTCTCTTTGTCGCTGCGTGAGTCTCGAGTAAGAGGAATGTTCGGCCTGGGCTGTAGCACGCTGCTGAAGCTTGTCCAGGGGCTAATATTTCCCACCCCACGCCTGTCACTTGAGGTCGATTCTACTCCAACTTGGAGACGAAAGCATCCCTGCGACTAGCCTCAAACGGATATCGCATAGGCAATAAAGGAAGCTCAAATCATGACAACTACTGAACTAGATCAACGCCCTTCCTTTGCTCGCCATCCATTCTCCACGGATAGTTTATACTCCATACCCTAATAGTTACGATGCGTGCAGTAGTCTTCAAGGGCATCGGGAAGGTTGCCGTTGAGGACCGTCCTAAACCCGAGATAATTCATCCTACCGACGTCATACTCAAGGTCAAGGTCTCGGCCTTGTGCGGCAGCGATCTGCACTGGTATCGCGGTCATCAGACAATCCCTACCGGCTTCATTCCTGGCCATGAATTTATTGGCGTCGTTGAACAGAAGGGAAGCCAAGTCCGCGCCGTTAATATTGGGGATGTTGTAGTGGTAGTTTTACAATTTCACGTCCAAGGAGCATCCATGCTAATACGATATGCCGCCAGGCTACCTTCTCTACTCAATGCGGGCAATGTTTCTACTGCATGAAGAAACAGACCAGTCGGTGCTCCAACAGTTTCTTATTTGGTACGTTCTGTCACGTCCACTCGACAATGACTCGTGCTCAACATCTCTATATTTCTCTTGCTCGAAATCTTGGTTTATTGACTTCGCATCTCCCAACCGGCAGGCAATAGCGCCGGCACCACCAGTATCGACGGCGGACAGGCCGAGTTTGTTAGGATTCCCCAGGCCGACTCAACTTTGATCAAAGCTCCACCCCAAATTCCTGAACACCTCCTAGTCCTTATGGGTGACATTTTCCCAACGGGCTATTTTTGTGCTACCCGTTTCCTCAAGTACATATCCAAGGAGGAAGCAAAAAGCAGTGTTGTCGCCGTGGTCGGCTGCGGGCCTGTTGGGATTTGTGCCATAGCCACCGCCTTGACCATGTGTGATACGGTCTACGCTCTTGATCTTGTGCCAAAACGCCTCGCTGAGGCAGAGAAGCTTGGTGCCATTCCCCTTCTGATAGCGGAAGACCCCGTCGCTATGGTCAAGAATGCCACCGAGGGTAGGGGTGTAGACATTGCCTTGGAAGTTGTTGGGACGGCGGATTCCCTCCAGCTGTGCCTGGATATGGTGCGGCCGTTTGGTCAGATTAGCAGTGTTGGTCTACAGACGCAGACTCTCTCGCTGGACGGACCCAGCTTGTATGGGAAGAATGTGACCATAGCTTGGGGCAGATGTCCTGTCCGAGGAATCTTTGAGGATGCTCTCGCATGTTTGGCCAAGGTACAGGATAAGGTTGCATTTCTTTGCGCATATACTGTTAACCTCGAAGATGCTGAGCACGCATATGAAGTCTTTAGCCAGAGGAAGGTTCACAAAGTGTTGTTGAAACCATAGAAAGAGTCGTCGGATATACGGTACAAACAAAAGCAGATGAAATTTCAAAATATGTCTAGATATTATTTCCCATATCCAAGTGAGGATTAATAAAGAAATTTTAATTAATTAGAAGATTTATAGTAGTCTATAAGCCAAGGCTAATGCTCCAATAGGAGAAGCTTATAATAAGGCCAACGAGAACCTCGAGGCCCATCCTAGCCTGGATATTCCACTTTCCGCCATCCCGTAGGTGCTTCGTGTAGCTTGAACGAAGATCGTCCTCGGCATACCACGTTTGGTAATAGTCTGCTTAACGAGCCCGAAACCCATCGGCTTCCGGGGGAAATTGGAGAAGAGTAACCCCGGCAGCCGGGGCTGACGCACAAGTTCTTGTGGAATACAAAAGCGACTTGGTGCCCTGCGTTCCACCATTACCCCTCCTATACCATCCAGTCTGCGTTATTTTTCAACAACCATGACACAGAGCCATGCCATCTATCCAAGCCTACGCGGCAAGGTCGTACTCGTGACAGGCGGTGCGGAAGGGATTGGCGCAGCTGCGGTCCAGCGCTTTGCCCTCCAGGGCAGTCGTGTTCTGTTTCTCGACATTGCCGAGGCATCAGCTCAAAGCACGATCGATCGAGTCACTTCGCTCTCCAATGATGCCAAGTCTCTTCACAGTGACAGCCCGATTATCACGCCCGTCTTTTACCGTTGCGATCTTACCGATCTAGCCGAATTGCGGGCCACTGCGGACACGATATTGAAACAACATGGTGTTGTGCACATCTTGGTCAACAACGCGGCGGCTGTGGGCAGCAAATGCAGGCAAGACACCGACAAGGTAACGGCCGAGTCGTGGGAGTTCAACATCAATGCCACGCTGAGGCATGTCTTCTTTCTGACACAGGCTGTTCTCCCAGCCATGAAAGAATCTGGCGGGGGCAGCATCGTGAACCTGGGGTCCATAACCTGGCGCATTCCGGCAGTAGGCCAGCCAGTGTACGGGGCTTGCAAGGCTGCCATCATGGGCCTCACCCGTGTTCAAAGCAAGGAGGTCGGTGCGTACAACGTTCGTGTCAACAGTGTCATGCCGGGGGCCATCGCTACCCAGAGACAAAGGGAGGAAGTCCTCACACCCGAGTACCGCGCCGAGGTCATGCGGGCACAGAGCTTGCAGCGAGACCTGATCCCTGAGGAGGTAGCTAATGTTATTGTATTTCTGGCCAGCGATGAGGCCAGTGGGGTGACTGGAAGTTCGTATGTTGTTGACGGCGGTTGGTGCAGTGATCCTTGAGTGTCGATGGTGGTCCTTAACGGTGCCCATCGACAGGTGATGGGACTGGACAGAGAATGGTAATAGACAGGATATGTCACGGCGATGGACAGGGCGATAAACATCTTTTAGGCGGTACCTTCGCGGAAGTGACGGACTTGCAGCAGCGAGGAACGGCCATGTCTGTTTGGAGTCTCGGCCCCTTACTGGGACCCTCGATTCGTCCTGTCATTGGGGGCTTTTTCTCATAATCCGCAGGTTGGCGTTGGGTCTTCTGGCTGCTTGCTATCATTGCTGGCGCTGTTGCCATCATCAGTCTTGTCGTAGTCCGCGAAACCCACGCTCCGACCTTGCTGAGGAAGACAAACCGTCTCAAGAGAAAGACTAGCAACATGAGACTTCCATCGAAACTCGACTCCCAACTCTCGTCAAGAGAACCGTTTCTGCGTGCCATTGTGAGACCGTCCAAAATGTTGGTCCTCTCCCCCGTCTGTCTCATACTCAGCGTTTGTTCCGCTTTTGTCTACTCCATGATCTATTTCATGTTTAGCGCCTTCTCCTTCATCTTTGAGGATAGTTACGGATTCAACTAGGACACGGTGGGGTTGGTCTATCTCGCTTGTGGCATCGGTATGATGTTAGACCTGGTGGTTTAGCAATTGACGGGCGGGCATAGTCAGCAGGAGGTCGAGAGGAAAGTGATATGTCTAGAATACGATAGTCGACTGAGGATAGCTAATGGAAAATGAAGCAAGTATATTGCTTTCTTTACGTTCTTCTTGCTAGCGTCGCTCATCTTTATGCGCCTATATTGTACAAGATGGCATCGGAGCAAGTAAACCAAAGTTGGAAGTGAGCGGATCGATCAACCGAAACCCACACCGCATCCTGAATTAAGTTGAACGAAGTACAAAATACTAATCTCAAGCTTAATCCTCACTTAGCAGTCTGCTCTTCTTCGCAATCTCTATCGTAAATTGCTCCATCGACATCGCACCGAGGATGTCCATCAGTGATATATTGGCACTCATTTCCTTTGTGATCCAATTCCTCACCTCTAAAAGCAGCGAGAGAATCCACGCCGTAACGGTACATGGGTCGGGTCGTGTCGATTCCGCTAGGCGGTACCTGAAGGATCTTTGCCAATTTGCTCGCAAGAGCTTCAGCGATGATGGGTCCTGCTGCTGCAACTGAATTCGCGACTCTGCCTGCGCTGGCCAGCTTGGACGCCAGAGACACAGCCATGTCTCCAGAAGGACCAGCCACTGAGGCAGAGGTGCTGCTGATGGTGAGCGGACCGAAGCGCGCATCACTGAAGTAATCCGGCTCCTTGATCTTGTTTCTGGCCAAGATATCATCGGTCCCCAGACCTACGGTGACCTGTACAGCACCTTGAACATCCCCAATTTGCAGCTGGCTGTTGATGAGGCTCTTGATCAAGGCATGGAAGGCAGGTTCGCGGATGCCGAGGACTACTTCTCACTGTTGCATGAAATGGGAGTCGCCCTCGGCGATGACGCCCGCATCGCGCATTATGCCAAGGTTGACAGAGACAGCCTTGAGGCCGTGATCACGACGGTATCTTGCGAGCGCATCCTGTTACGTGTTGCCTGCGTCATACTGAGCCTGGCTCGGGTTGCCAACGAAACCAGCGATGGAGGAGAAGAAGATCATGAGTCAAGCGGGCGGTCCTTGTTGAAGAACGTACCCAGATTCAGAGCGCCTTGCACCTTTGGCCGTAGCCCAGTCTTCCAGGCGTCATACTTCATCTTCTCAAACACCACGTCGCGCAGCACCATGGCCATTTGAGTCATACCCTTTACTGGCGGTAGCTCCAGCGAGCATTGCTGCATAGCGTTAAGGAAAGAAGCTTCGTCGGCGATATCACCTCGGTAAGCCTTGACTCGAACACCAAGTTGTTCCAGCTGGTCAACAACAAGTTGTCCGATGCATGGGTTCTGCACCTGTTTTCTGAGTTTATTTAGTTGTTGCCGAGAAGCATAAATTATCCTGGAAATCCTACTTATTTAAATATAGAGACT
>JAMYIC010001785.1:0-13726 GCA_024112705.1 Microcera coccophila
ATAAAATGATCGTAGTTCTAGAACTACGAGGACGAAGAAAAATTTAGACTACAAAGACACAGGAAACAAGCTGGTCCTTGCTCAGGCCAGCCAGTCGAACAAGTACACAGAAAGCCAGTATGGAACGACCATGTCTCTTACCGAAGTCCTTTCCCGAACAGCTTGTAGCCACCCGGAGCCCTAGTTTGAAACACCCCTTTGGGGTCGTACTTCTTGCTAGCAGCCCGGAGTTTGTTCAGGTTTGCCGTACCCCAACTGCCCAAGACATCCTGCCCAATGTCGGCGTAGTTGAGGTAAATAAAGTCGATCAGATATCCCTTGGACCGAAGTAGAGCCTTCTGTTTGTCTACGATGTCCTTGATGGTGCTCTGGACTAAGGCGTCGTCGCTCTCGCGATTGTAGTTGACCGTCATGTCGATGAGAACGTAGTCAGTCTTGCCGGCAGTGAGACCAAAGACGTTGGTACCGTTAGTCACAGGTTGCGGCTGCGTCAGAAATTCGAAGAAGAGTCCGTCGACCTTGGACACGTTGCCGACACCCTTCTCCCATATCTTGAACAGCTCCATGTAGATGTCGGCGGGGGGGTTGTTGAACGAAAAGGTGAGTTGGTAGGCGCTGATGAAATTAGCCAAACAGAACTCTAAAAGAAAAGGTTCATCTCTTACCGTCCCGCGGTGGAGGGGATGCTGCCTCCAAAGTCCTCTACAACCTTGTCGACCGTGGTAAGCTCAGCCGTACCGCCGTTGTTGGGGATGTCGGTGAAGGGCTTATAAACAGCCGGCTTAGCCACGTTCTCGATGTACCACATGGCATCGCGGACAGAGAAGGCGCCATCGACGTAGTCTAGGAAGATGCCCATCATGGCTGCGCTGTCGAAGTTGGCGGGCTGCATAAACTTGTTGAAAGCCTTGGCGTGGGACTGCAGCACGCTGTCGGTGTAGTTGTAGTTGATCAAGCTGTACCACATCTTGTCCAGCGGGAAGGTGGCCACGTCGAAGCGGGTGACGATGCCAAAGTTGTTGGAGCCGCCCTTGAGAGCGAGCCAGAGGTCGGGATTGGAGCTCTGAGTGGCATAGACGACGGTGCCGTCCGCGAGAACGACTTCGTAGCCGTAGACGTTTTCACAGCTGAAGCCGTGTCTGCGCGCCTCAAAGGTGATGCCTCCTGGTAGAGTAGCGAATTAGTCTTGCTCTCATTTCTGATTTCGATTCTCTTTCCTCTGTTGCCTTACCTCCGGTGACAAACCCTCCGACTCCGATGCCCAGCACACGACCTCCCATAGCCGTCAGCTTGTGCGGCACGAGCTGGGGATAAATCTCATTCCAGATGCCGCCGGCCCCCAGACGAGCCATCTTCTTGTCCGGGCTCAGGGCAAAGTCCTTGATGAGCCGCATGTCGACGGTGACGCCGCCGTTGATGTTGGCGGCGCCGGTCCAGAGCGTGTGGCCGCCGCCCCGGACGGCGAACCGGGCGCCCTCGCATGAAGCCACCAGCTTGATGAACTGAGACACCTCTGACGTTTTGGTGGGCCGGAAGATGCAGGTGGGATGCAGGTCCCGCTCCTGGTCGCTGTAGTACGACGATATCGACGAGTTATATGCCGTGCTGTTGGGGTAGGAGATGCGTCCGGGGATCTTGGCGTCGATGGTGTCACACACGTTCTGCTGAGGCTCGGCAGAAACAAGCGGGAGCAAAGAAGCCGCCGCCAGAATGGCATACAAGATGGATCGAGCCATGTTGCGATGCAAGTCGATGAACTTGGGGTCAAAGGAATTACTGCAGCACACGATTTCAGGCGTGGATGATTGGCAAACGGACTACAGTGTCTTTTCACTTCTCGACTGATACTATGATATAAATCTTGACAGACATCGTCAACAGGCCTCCCCCTGAATTCAACATACGGCCCCCATCTTAGGTAGCAGGATTCGAAGGCGCCGCTGAAGGCGTCTCGGCCCGTGTTGGCCATTGCTTTTTTGGGGGTCAAGGACTCAAGAATGCCTAGCATGAGCCTTTGCGGAGTCCGACAATCCGTATCTTGGAGTTTGTTAGCACAAGCAAAATTTGTAACTTGGCCCAACGCCGTGTCCAATCTCCAGTTGCTACCGTGGGACGGGCGAATTTCGTGCCGAATTCACATGCAACTCTTTTTATTTTTATCTTTGTTGTATTTTTTTTTTCGTAAGTGCCGGGGGGTTATAAGCAAGCATGGGTCCTCGGATTCCGACCGCGAGACCAGCCAACCGTTCATGCGCCGCAATGTCAGCCTCGTTCTTACAATAACGCCGAGGGTATTAAGTCTCTCGGACGAATACCTGGGAGCCAGACGCGTAAGAGTCGAGCGAGAGCCGAGCGAGCTGCGCCCTAACCTTGCATATCCGACACATGCTGAATAGGAACGAACAAAGGTGGCAAGGATAGGTATGACGAAACATGGGCTTAGCATTTTTTATACGTCCAAAACCTGCAGATATGGGTCACCTGCATATATGGGTTCGATGTTGGAAATATAGCTCTAAGTACAATCATATTGCTGGATGTTGTGACTACAGGAAAAAACAACTAGGTGTATGATGGTGACTGGCTGTCCAATTCGACACTTCGAACTGTTTGAGATTTTATTCTAGACTCTATCAGCGCTTATGGATGAGCGGGGTCTATCTACGTCTACATTTAGGATGTTCAATATCCTTGCGCTATGATAATATCAAGTAAATACGTCTACCACTCCACGCCGCTTTTGCATTAGTAAGAAAGACTCCATCGAGCACCGTAGCTGCTGGGCTTCCTGTAGGTCACGCTCTTGATTCGAGAGCACTACCTTGCTGTTGGCGGTTTCGTCTATCCGATGCTGTTCTCCGAATATCTGCTCGACAAGATGTGGTTTCTTCTTTTCGCCCATCTGCGTGTCCTAGGGGGGGTGGTTAGGGGGGAGCTCCGACGCGGGCATCCTGCTGTAAACGGAGCAATTCACGTTTCACCGCGCTCAGCTGGTTACGAAGAAGCGAGTCCAACCTGATATCTCCCTCGCCCAGCACAGGTAACCTCCTGGAGGACTCGCTGTTGGACGCCGAAGGTTGTCCGGCGTTCCAGGTAATGTCTCCCATGAGATCTTCGAGCTCTCCTAGCCGGCTAGAAAGAACTTGACACATGAGGGCTGTTTCCAAGTGGCCGCCAACAGAGTGCTCGCCGATGGAGAACGCCCGTCTCTGGACATGAACTCTGTCCGTGGGTAGGATTCCGCTCGCCTCGGCATTGGTGCTGCGGCGGCGACTGTACGCGTCGACGACGCTCCCGTACCAGGTGATAACCTCAGCACAGATGACGTTGGTCAGGATCAACAGCTGAGGCTTCGCGTGGCAGGGACAGCTGAGGAAATCGCGCATCGATCGCATGGCGCCTTGGTTAGTCGACAGCACGGCGTCGACGGCGCGAGATAGCTGCGACGCTCGAGCTTGTCGGCCCACGCCCAACAGGCACGAAGGCGAGCTGATGTGGATGGACCTCAGGAGCCCGGCTGCCAGGCCGATGCAGGGGCCCTGAGGGTTTCGACAGCTGCTGTGCGGTTGGAACTGCGCGGCAGAGGCCTCAGACCTAGACGGAGGGGGACTGATGGTGTCCCAAGTCAGGTCGGGTGGAAAGGCGTCTTTCCCCGAGAGAATGTCGTCTGACCAGCTGGGCGACATGTCCCTGGTGCCATGGAGAAATGAGCCAAGATCGGTAGGGAACGTGACTGAGCCGTCACGACCTATCGCGGTATCGTCCGAAACCATGCCCAGGAATGGCAGATGGCAGTTCATGGTGTTGCAGTGCGTTTCGTCGGGTCCAGTCTAACGGCGATGGGTGATCGACTTGTCTGCATATATGACGAAGCAGGAATTAAAGGAGAGTTTGATCACGATGCAACACCCGACACATGGACAAAAGCGCGCATACATACATAGGTATGTCTATGTGTTATAACTGTGTAATCCGTCTACATGTGGCGTATCTTTATCTTACGACACATCATCAGCATCCGTGTACGCTAGGAGGGTGCACTGTTTTCGTTGCCCTGTCTCCTCTTCCTGCTTGTGCTCACTCAACCAACAGGTTTCCAACCTAGTCATGTACATCGGCCGCAAAAGGGGGTGTTGGTCGAACCAACAGGAACTCGGAGGTTGCCAGATATGTAGGTGGTAGGAGAGCATTCGGGTGTTGAGGCGTTAAAGCGAGGGCGATTTTATTGGCGGGTGCAAGACGACCATCCATACAAGGACCCAAGCTAATCTTCCTTTGTTTTCTCTCCTCTCGTACGAGGCAGTTATCTAGGTCTTTCAACTTTCTCAATCATATGCTTTGAAAATGATACGACAGGGATCTTATGCGAGAGGAGCGGGGCGTCTGGCAGTTTCGGCATCAGGTCAAGGCCGAAGGCCGAGTTGGGTGAGAAACTGGGGTTTAATCCGCCGAGCTGAAGGAATGGCTGTTGGTCCGCCATTATGCTAAAGGCATGAGCCATTTATTACTGTCATTTATCACCCTATCACCCTATAAGCTTACCTACCGATGCGGGCTTCGGACTACCGACTATGGCGACTGCGCACTTCATCCATGGCCCGGCCCCACGACCAACCTTGCAATGCAACCAGCGGCAAGCCGTCGACTGGCCTGCTTCACGCGGCGTCTCGGATTCCGGCAATTCGCGCCCGCCCTTTCCATGCCATCGTCTTACGCATGAAATGCAGTTGGCTGCTTTGAAGCCTGGCAATGCTACGCTCGGTCGGCCTGGCTTGACCGCATATTACAATAGCAAGCTACCCGCCTCGCTCTCGCATCTAACCCACCCCAGCAGTCAACACAAGCAAAACACATCATCGTCATCATCATCATCATGGCACCGCCGGTACTCTCATACACCAAGGTGACGCACAAAGCCACCTATCCCGCCATCAACCCAACCCAGCCGTCCCTATCGACGTCCGGCAAGGTTGTGCTGATTACTGGCGCATCCGGTGGCATCGGTCGCGCCACGGCCCTGTCCTTTGCCGCCTCTGGTCCCGAGGCACTCATCCTCCTCGGCCGCCGCCCCGATGCCCTGGCGGAAACCAAGGCACTCGTAAAAAAAGCACAACCCCATGGCAGCAAACTACATGTCCAGATTCACGAGGTCGAGCTATGCGACGCGCCACGCGTTCGCGACGTCTTGGACAAAGTAGTCACCGAGCTTGGAAAAGGGATTGATATCCTGGTTCACTGCGCCGGTGTCTTGGCGCCCGTCGTTCCCCTGGTTGAGACAGATCCAGTCACCTTCCTCGACGGCTACAAGACTACCGTCGTGGGCACCTTGGTCGTGGCTCAGGCTCTCGTCCTGGCTAACAGCAGGATCCTGAGTCAGGGAAAGGAGCCTCACGGCGTTACCTTTATCAACCTGACCACGGCTGGCATCCTGGCCCCTCCATTCCCCGGCATGGGCGCCTATGTGAGCAGCAAGATGGCCGCCGTGAAGCTCCTGCAGGCCTTTGCGGCAGAGAACCCTTATGTGCGCCTCCACAACGTGCACCCAGGCTTCCTCCAAACGGCCATGTCCGCAAAGCTGGCGGAGACTACCGTCATACCCATTACTTACGATGACAGTAAGTACACGGATGAGTCCCACAGACGCTACGCTTGATACTAACCTACCGCTTTCTCTTCTCCTTCACAGTCTCCCTGCCCGCTGATTTCCTTGTCTGGGTCGCTTCACCTCAAGCAGACTTTCTCAATGGCAAAATTGTATTCGCCGCTTGGGACGTGGAAGAGCTCGCGGACCGCAAGCAGCAGATCGTCAGTGGCGAGCTGTGGATCGGATTACAGGGTTTCCTTAGATTCAAAGACGGGGAACCCGTGTCGCACGTGAAATAAAATCAAGAGACGGAGGCGCATCCAGGTGGCTCTCGGGCGGATTGTTAGACGATAGGTGTCTGCCTGTATGTTCTTGGGACACACTGTGGTGAGAAGCGTCAAACGGTAGGGAACCTGATGTACAAGCAGTGGTCGATTGGCACATGTTATTCCAGGTTTTTTAGTGTTGGTAGCTAGGTTTGAATACAACAGTTGGCTAGTTACTACATTTTCCAATTTGACAATGTCACAGCCATGGGAATCAAGTCTCAAAAGAACAGTCTCATAGCAAGTGTAAATAAATATACTTGTAAAACATGACATTGTCTCTCATTACACGCATGACGAATTTACATACCCATGAAACGCCGCCGCACGTTGGTGCACGTAGAGTCGAGTACCGAACCTTCAAAACACCATGCGCCTTGCCGCCTCATCCATGACAGACTGCAATCTAGATCGAAGCGATACCACCATCGGCGCTACCAGGCGGATGGTACGCGCCCAGTCGGCCCCTCCCTGCTGCTCTTGGTGGTGGTACCTGTCACTGAAACGCAGGACGACCTTGGCAATCTTGGCGAGATCCTCTAGCCCGCTTTGGCAGCTTGCGCTGCTGCTATTGCTGTTCATCAGTATATTATGGGACGAAGACTGCGTGAGCCCGACAGACATACTCCTGCCTGGGCCGGGGCTTGTGCATGTGCTGGTGGACAACTCTGGGACCGTCATGTCGGATGGCAGGTGGTGGTAATGTGCCAGTTGGTTGACCGCGTCAATGAGGGAGATGCACCCCGAGCCCACGAGAAGAGCTACGCCCGGCTTCTCGGAGCAGGGGCAGATGAGGATCTTTAGGAGCTGCTGGCACGCGTCCATGATGGTCAGGCTGGAGTAGGTTGGATCGGACCTCATCCGCATCGTATCCAGCTGTTCCAGGACTAACAAGGCCGTCTTGGTGCAGTCGCCTTCCCTCGATTCCGGACTTGGGTCTTGATATGCCGGGGCTTCGGCTGTCTGTTGCTGGTGGCATTGATGTTGATGCTGTTGACGCCTCTCTATCTCACCATCGAGAAATGCCGTGGTGTCGAGGCTGACCTCGCTCATCTGATCGAAATATGCCGGCGGCTCAACCAACTTGCCGCTGCTCTCTGCGGGCATCGTCGTGCACTTCGGCTGGCTCATGCCCTGCCGTACACGATGCGGCCGTCCAGAGCGTCGCGCGGGACTGTAGGAGCACTGCTGATTCAGAGCTGCGCACCGCGCACACGTGGGCTTCTGCTTGCCACATCGCACCTTGGACGAGGAACATGGATTACAAGAGTCTTTGAGCTTGGGAGACGATGTATGATAGTGGGAAGAGTCCATATTCGACGACAAGTAATCACTAACGGAGACTGCCTCTAGTCGGTTCGAATCAACTCGACTAGTGCTCATAGGTTTCTTGGTTAATTAGGAAATTCAACAGCTCGTAGGAAAGTTTTATCCTGGCTATACTAGCAAACCATGTTAACTACCGAGGCTAGATAGCGAGATCTACAATCTCCATAGAGCTGCTGCCTCCTCCGTCGGGCGGAAACGATTTACCGCAAAAACCCTCAACAACGGAGGACCTTCCTGCAAAGTGATAGCGTCATGCAGTCATCAAAGCATGCTGCATAGCTGAATCCAAAGCCTCCCTCCACGAGATGGCTGTGCTTGGAAAGAGGAGGTGGATTACGCGTAACAACAGCGAGTAAGATGCTTATTGATCCCGCTGTGGGCCGGGGCTTGCCAGGGCTAGCGGCGCCTGTGAATTGCGCTAAAGCCGGCCCGATGCCACTAAAGGACGCTAAAGGAAGTCGCCGAGCCGCCCCCAACCGCCGCGACCAACCACTGTAGTTGTGTCCCTTCCTGCAGGCTGATTCCCTGTACATGTGCCACATATACCGTACTGCAGGCGGGACAAGCGCCCTAGGAAACAAACGACAGGCATGTCAGCTAGGCATACGTAGCGAAGTATTCGCCTCTTGCTCCCGCAGGATACAGTACCCGGGTGTAGAGTGTCAGACGGAACAATGTTCCCCCGGCCTAATGTGGCCCTCTCTTACACAAGGCACACACAGAGAACAGAGGCATAGAGACCACACAAGGAACAGTGGAATAGCCTCATTGAGTTGATGTTATTTGATCCCTTATTTTATTACTCATTCCGGACCGCCTGAACATTAGTCCGTCCGCGGGATCCAACAGGTAGGTAGATCACGTGCTTAAACGTGAGCAAGGTAATCGGTTACAAGCGCATAAACTTCTGTCTGTACTAAAAATAAGAGGGCTAGGAGGTACCCTTGATGAGTGATTTCTTATTAGCTCAAATCCTTGTCTAGCCGCGTTGTATTCAGCCAACATTCGAAGAGATATCTGCCAACCCCACCAAAGATCAACCAAAGAGCGTCGTATTTTTCCTGGGGCGCTTGCGGGGAGCCTAGGGATCTGCCTTGGAATCTGCCTTGGGATCGGAGGCCTTCCCTCACTCCAGAAGCCCCCTGCATCGTCCACCGAGGCTCATGTGAAGTTTAGGAGCGCTGTTTTTCATCGCCCAATGGGATGCTGCCATCGATGACCACAGTTCCTCGTTGGACCAACAGGACTTGAAAACAGTTGAGAACTCCAGATTAGGGACTACACGGAAGAACCGGCATCGTTTGTCAAGCTGAAGCCTTCAGTAGCCCGCGCTTTTGCCGTCAAAGAGCCATGTTTTGATATCCAAATATTGTACCTTGAATTCCATATAACCTTAACCAGGTCCTATGCCAACAACTGAAGTCCTTGCCCTAGGGAACGCAAAGCTGGAGCGTCTCTTTTGCCTCCGGCGGCCCTGCCGGGGGCCCTCCTCGCCTTCGGCTCGAGCTCAAGAGACTATCACCACCTTCCTCTCTACCTACAGGTCTGGAAGCGGTGAGATGGCAAAAACATCTAATTGCCCTTGGGTGTTTCAGAATTGTGGCTAGTGATTGTGGTGGCGAAGCAACATTGGGGCTCCCATTAGAAGAAGCAAAGCTGGAACCTGCCGCCCACTTCGTGACCTTCATCTTCTACGTAGCTTTGCTTGATCAAATACATTCTTAGCAAAGACAATGACAAAGACAAGGACGCACACGACGGAGCACACGACGGAGGAGCGAGGTTCGCTGCCTAGTTGCGTGATGGAGACCCTAGTTTAGTAGCAATAACAAGGAGAAAGAAGAAGGGGATTTATCTGAAACTCTCTAAAGATGAGGATACAGCTCTATACTATTTACTACGCCAACGACTAATCAACACCCTAAATCAACCATATATCGTCAGCCACAGTTCTTGCGACTTGCGATGCTAGGTCATTTCCGAAAAGCCTCCCAACACCAATTCTTTCGTAACAGCTTCTATAGCCAGGGACCACCTTGTGCTTTATGAAGATAACCTTGAAAGCGGTGTAGGACCCCATCCAGCTCCCCAGTCCAACCCCAGCGTAACTCATTTTCGACATTTTCTCCACGAACAGCGCGTAGATGGGGCCGCCAGATGAGCAAGCTTCATCCGTTTGATAATCCGGGTGTTCCAACGAAGCCCATCCTTGAATCGTGTCTGGGTTTTCAGGAGTATTGGCCCTGCGCCAGCACTCTCTGCCAATATCTTGATGATGATCGGTCAGACTTGCCGCCAGTTGTAAGTCAGCTGCGCCGGCAAAGAAAGAGTGAAGGAGAACATGGCGGATTTTGGCACGAATACCCAGCATGGCGAAGCGGTTGTCGTTTCCGTATCCGGTTTCCGGAACGTACGCTTGATGGTCGAAACAGGGAGCCCAGTTCTGGTCCACTCGGATGGGCACGACACTTTCAAGTGTCGATACGAGCTCCGATTCGAGACCGTAGCAGGCATGATATATCCAGTTGTGAAGCCAGTTGACCCACTTCCACGGATGCACAACTCCATCAGTCGTCGATCCCGGTTCTCTGTCCCACTTGACTTGCACGCTCGTAAGTTCCTCGCCGCCGCCGCCGCCGCCGCCGCCGCCGCTGTTTGTCTGGTGGCAGCTGGCGGTGGATGCCCACGACCACGACGGTATACCTTGAATGCGGCGCCGTGAACCGCCTTCAGCCTGCTCCCACAGCAGCCCACGGATGTCGTGCATCCACAAGCCGCATGCGTAATGATGGGAGCTGTGAGCTAGATCGCACCGGTCAGGGTCGGTGTGATTGCATTCTTGCAAAACTTGCCCGAATTCCTTGGCCACTCCCGCGAGTGCCACCAGGCGATCCTGTGTCATTTTGGTCATGTTGAGAGAACAATAGGATTCCACAACCTTCTCCCAGGCTCGGAGAATGACTCCCCTCGATAACCCATCCAGCCCAGTGATTGGATGAAATGCGTTTGTGATGTGCATTCTCGACCCTTCGTCCGCCGTGAACATGCCGATTTCGTTGCCCGTGAGTGACTGTGGTCCGCCCGTCTGGCACTGAACAAACGTTCCAAGGTCCGAGAAACTTAGAAGTCGCCGGCTTAGCATCCATTCCTGATAGACCCAACCGCGAGCGAGGAGCTCGCTTTTGCCGATGCATTGTCGATAGCGCTCAGCCATCTCGTCATCATCGGAACATTGAACGTAAAAGTGTCCTTGCTGTCGGCCGCTCTCGTCGCGATACGGTAAGCGAATTACGGTGGGTAATTGCTCCAACTGGATGCTTCTGCATAGCCCTCCTGTCGAAGAGGTCATGGTTGCCGCGATTGTGAGCCACGAGTGTTGATAGTAGTCGGCCATCAAGAGCGATTCCCGATGCCAGTCGTCCTTGTCGTCCTGGATGATGCACAACGAGTCGATCCAAATATACCTCACTCCGAGTTGATACGCGATGCGCCCAGCATCACGGAACAGAGAAGACCCTACATCCCAATTGCAGGCGGGGGTACAAGAGCATTGGCCGCTGCGGCAGTGGTAATTTGATTTCAGCGTGTTCTTCTCGTGGACGTCTCGTGTCCATCGATGACTTAGCGTGATGTACTTGCCACTGAGGCCTTTCGTTTCGCGGAGGGTACATGTTGCTGGAGGGTTGTTGAGGGGGGCGTCGTAGTGCAATTCTACGCAGCGAGTAGGAAGGGGAACTTGTTCTACATCAAAAGTTTGTGTACCGGATAAGGTCTTGCGGCAGTTCGGATGAGAGTCTCTACAGTCCGCATGCCACTTTTGGATGAGTCTGGTGTTTTTGTCAGTCCAGTTGTGGCTTTCCGACCACAGTTCGCCGACTATGTCATCCGACATCCTTGCCGGGGTCCCTACAGATGGTCCGTTAATACCACTTCTTTTCATCGACTCCGTGCCATCCGATCTCACCTGCGTCGGCAGACACGTCCATGTGGATGGCGTTTCTTTTGTACCCATGCCCAGATAATGGATACTGCGGATTGTAAGGTACGAAGGCATGCATCTTCTTGATGTGCATTCCTTGGAGGCCATCGTTGTCGCGATCAACATCCCTCGACACCCCAAGATGGATCCACATGGGCCGGACAAGATTGCGAGCCTTCCAGAACAGGATGTCAAGATACTCGAAGGAAAGCCACCCGAGATCAGGCTCTCGGAGCATCATCTGCACGGTCAAAGTCAAATACGTTCTGTTACTCTGCGCCCCCATCGAGGGCTGGCTGTCGACTCGCACTAGGTGCTCCAGTATCATGCCGCAGAAAGGACAACCGAGCTTTGCGGTGCGAATGACATCAAAGAGGCGGAATCCGCGGTATGGATACGTTGATTCCGTAAACTTTTGAATATCGAAACGCTGGCATCTTGAGCAAAGGTCGAGGTCGGTCATCATATGCAGGTAGTAGGTACGGTTGGGATGCCGAGGGAGGATGAGACACGGCAAGGCGAGGATGAAGATCCTTGAGAGCTGCTGTCAGCCCATTTGATAAATCATTTGGTGCGCCTGATCGCACCGAAAATTAATCCGCCGCAACCCTGTCAATCGTGATCCCGTGACATATGCGTTGTTGGTGTTTGGGAACACATACTCAGCCTCACCTCGCGTCGCTTCCATTGCGACTTCAAAACTCCTCCCTCGCCCGCAACTCCTTCATCATGTCTCCCTGGAGTCTGGAGGGCAATCGCTTAAATATCATAGAAAGATGGATCATCACCGTCTTCATCACAACATTCATGGCGACCGCGCCAGCTCTTGCCCTAATGCGGAGGCAGGATTTCGAAAAGATCGCAGTTGCTGTGACTTATCCGAACCCAGCACCCATCTTGCTTTCGATTCTGGTATCTTTCTTGGCTCTTTTCTACTACATGGATGTTTTCCCTTATGAATTCCGGGCACGTTACAGTGCAGCCCTCCTACTGATTCTCTCTGGTACGACCGTTGTGCTGGCCGGTTCGGTGCTCTTGGATGGACAGATGATCCTGAATGCTCCAGCAAATCTAGACCTAGCTCAACAAACACAGCCAGACATGTCAGCGGATGAGATACTAGACATGTATCACGAGTGGAGGACTTGGATCAAGGGTCTCACAATATGGCTTCTCTGCCACCATTCCACTGAGTTTCTCATGTATCTGTGTGTGGCCGTCTACTCGATATGGCTCTCACCGCCACGGCTGAGATTGCCGGATCCTTATGAGCCAATATCAGCATCTCGTAGGGAGCATGCGTGCACGACCCGAGGCACTGGCTCCTCCCTTGAAGTCGATCAGGTTCCAGCTTCGCCAGGCTATAGTGAACTTGAGACGATATACACTCTACACCGCCGCTCAAGGAGGCATGCAGACTTGATGCTCCGACTCAAGGTATCGCGATACACATCCAAAAACCTCTACTCACCCCGAGCTCATTGGTGACTTCTAGCATCTCACTGATGGAGGACCGGGGCAGTCTCTGCAAATAAGACAACCACCTCTGCCGAACACCCAGACTAGCAACAGTGGTCCAAATTTCGAACCGTCAATTCGGTACTGGCAGCCACGTGATCTGACCTTGGGGGGCATTTTGCCCGACCCGGCTTCAGTCTTCTGGATTCTGATCTTGCTTCCCCTCGATTTCATCAGTTCGAGAAAATGCGAGAACCTGCTGCAGAAGTGTCCGTGGTCAGTAAAACTCACAAACGGCTCATATGTTCCCACTTGTTAACCTCGTGATGATCGTTCCGACAGGCCGTGCAAACTCTCCTACGTGTATCCTGGCCTTTTCTACGTTTGGGCTGGAGTTTTCCTTGCTCTGATACGTCAACGAGCCAGATTATACTACAGAGCACTCAATTTGGTGCGGTTAGATGTATTTTTGGCCCTCGGCTTCTCAGTTTGTTGGGGAATGCTTTGTTTGAGTGTTATTGCACGCTTGGCCTCTTATGCCGTCTTCAAACACGACCGTATAGATCACGAATATCTTGGAAGTAACGATTGGGTTTGTTTCTCTGGGAGCACTGTTATGTTTTTAGTCGGGTTTTTTGTTGGCATATTTGTTATTGGGTTTATGTGGCCGGCTTCAATAGCGCTGTTGAGAAGATAGTTATGTAACTATAAATAAGATGTCGGCTATTGTTCCCCTTGACTTTTAATAAAAAGATCCGATTGCTTTCTTTGCGAGTTGGTCATCGTCTCATTGATCGCGGAGAAAACAAGCTCAGAAGATAGAGTAGTCAACTCAGTCCTGTTACTCTTAGTGACGCTTTAGTCCCTCATACTTATTATATAAACGTCCTCAGCGATGGAAAGTTTCGAGGCGTCGTCGCCTTTTCCCAAAGTCAGCGGCGTGTTCTCATAATGGTCGGCAACATCGAGCCGTGCCCCAGCTTGTAGCAACATGATAATGATGTGATCTCTTCTCGTATTGTACTCCCCGGTGCATATCCAAAAAAAAAA
>JAMYIC010001788.1:0-10769 GCA_024112705.1 Microcera coccophila
TGTTATCTAAGTTTACCCATGCACTATGCCCATATTTCATCAGTAACTCGTTACGTTTACGAATTACCCTCGCTTCTTGCCTCTTCCATGTGTCATCTCCCTCAATCTCTTGCATGATGAGAGATTGGAGGTACTCCGCTCTTATGATGCTTTCCTGACACCAGCGAGCCGTCTGTTTATTAGCCAAGCACTGGGCCACAGAGTCTCTTTTGTTCGGTCAGTCCATTCGCGGTCCTCCGGCTGTTTCAGAGTGAACTCACCTGGCCTCCTCGTATCTCTCCAACCGGTACAGGCAGAACGCAACGACATAGTATGAGTTAAGTGTGTCCGAGTTGTATTCCCCAAAAAGACTCTGCCGAGCCTGCAACGCCACGCGATGTATGGCTAGAGCCTCGGTATGCTCACCTGCCCCGGCGTAGAAGTTGGCCAGCACAAACGACTCGTGACGGGTATATGGGTCGTCAGGGCCCTTCTCTAGCTCAATCCCCGCGAGGGAGTCCTTGGCGAGCGTGAGTGCCATCGAGGCGGACCCTTCCGCCAGGTAGGCAGTGGCGATGAGGCTTCTGGACGTGAAGAACTCGTAGCCATTCTCCTGATCTGTGAGGTAGCGCTCCTTGATGCTGAGAGACCGCTCGCTGTATTCCCGAGACTCTTGGTAAAGGCCCTCGTTGGCTAGTTGGAGGGCCCACTAGTACGTGGTTAGTACCTATGTTATGCGCAGATCAATTAGGAGTGAAGTAGTGCTGCAACTCACGTCGCCGTATGCGTTGGCGAGGAGAATGTAATCGTAATTGTTGAGCCCGGACTGCGGGGTCTCAACGATATATTTCTCGCGAAGCTCAATGATCCGATATGTCTCGTCGTGGGCTTGTTGCCGGCTACCTATGCCTCCCCTCTCTAACAACACCCCAACGCCATAAGCGATGATGTTGGCTTCAAGTCGGAAGAGAGCCGATAGCCGACAGGCGTCACTAGTCCCTTGAGGCATACTAGCAGTTTTCATGGTCATTGACAATTTTTGGCACACTTGCTCGCCAGTTGCCGCAAGTTCGAGACAGGGCTCGGCATTTCCACTCGAAAAGAGGTACGCAAGTGTAGAGCAAAGCATTTCGGCAAAATCAAGTGTTGGTGACATTTGCGGTTGAGACCCGATGTAAGCTTTGTGTATGCTCATGACATGAGGAATGTACATGGCGTAGACATGGAACTTGTCGAGGCGAGGAACCATGATCGGGGAGTGTTCGGGAAGTTCGCGAGAAATGAGACGAACTGCCTTATCAAAGACGGACTGCCGTCTGTCCTGCTGCTCGTCCAGGACACTCATGATAGCGCGTTGGACCGATCGATGCATGGAATAAGAAACATCAGACCCTTGCATGCGGATATCGGCTAAATGCCTTACAACCAGCTCCTGTCTGACTTCCCTGGAAAACCTACTCCCATGACAATATTAGCTGATAGAACAAGACCACAAACGTAGCGCCAGCCGTGCTCACACAAACCCGTTAGATGCGAAACCATGCCCAATGGAGGAACTGGAAGAGCCTTGAAAAAATAGAGTCTCTGGAATCTCCTCCGGCGAGAGCATCGACATGAGATCAATGACGTGCCGGGCACTGTCTGGGAGACGATCTAGTGACATGCGAAACACTAACTGGACGGGCCGCTCATACATGAAGGCAGCCGACTGGGTGGCGTTGTTGGAAAATATTTCACGATGGGCAGAAGCTCGGGAACTACGCAAAATGCTCAATGCCTCGGAAAGAGAGGTAAAGCTATGCGACAGGAAACCTCCAAGGCCAACTAGGAGCAGGGGAAGGCCATCAACCTCCCTGGAAAGATCCTCCGCAATCACGGTCTGCGCAGCATCTCCTCCGTTTGGCAAGTATTTCATAAGAAGTTCGGACCCTTGCTTTTCATCAAACGGCCGAAGAGGAAGAGATGCGCTGACACGCATGGCAAGGTCGGCCCTTTGCGAGGTTAGTAGTATAGAGCCTTGGCCGCAGGGTGGCCAGAACTGGTTGAGCAGAGACGGATCACCGTCTATGTTATCGATGATAAGCAGCCAACCCGGCTCTGAAACGGGGTTAGCATGTCTTTGATCATTTGATTATCTAAATGTAGACGGGACTGGGAATATACATACTCTCGCACAGCCATCGGCGCACCTTGTCAATAGTGATTTGCATGTCTGCCTGGCTGGTGTTCACGCCTGGGAGCTTAAGCATCGTGGCAATATTGCTATATGACTTAGACAACGTGGCCTCGTTCTCAGCAGTCAACCAGAATATATATGGAAATTTATGTTTGAACTTGTAGGCGAACTCGCAAGCCAGCTGCGTTTTCCCCACGCCGCCGATGCCGTGTACAAGGCATGACTTTTGTAGGCTGCTGGAGTCTTCGAGTTTGCTCAGCACAAACGCGAGTTCTTGCTCACGCTCAGAGAAGCGCTCGTTTCGAGGATAAAGAACGGAGAAGACGTGGTTGGGAAGTTTGGGCACGATACTGACATGCGCTAAAGCGGTCGAGACTTCTGTTCGGTGTTTAGCTGCGGCAACGTCGTGAACAAGTCGGGCGGCTTGTTCGAAATTGACTTTGCTCTCATCGATAGCCCTTGTGTTCTTCTGGAATTGTGTGACGATGTTGCTTGTAAGGAGAATGAGTGGACGATCTGCCGAAGGTTAGCTCTGGTTTTGGCTAGGGCCCCAGTCGAAAAATGCAGAGACCCGTCGACTGACGTACAGAAAGGGTTATGCCGGAAGAAGGAAATTGCAGAGATACACGCATCGGTAAAATGCTCGTACACCCCGAGCAGGGCGATTTCGAGGTCCTCGCTTTGGGGATACAGCGCCATGTACTTCTCAAACCGCGGCATGGCCGTGGTTATGCTGCTCAGCATGGCGACAACCTTTTCGAACATCCTATTGCTTCGTGTGGCACACTTGGTCTCTGGTCAGTGTTCATCCTTCAACGCGGCTATGCTAGCATTTTCATTCCCGCAGAGTAAGCAGAGTGATCACACGAACCTCCATACAGACCAGAACTCCTCCCCACACCTGAAAGTCAAGTCAGTATACTGCCATGCCGTCTATAGTATCCTACGGAGTTCTTACCAAAGATGAGATTGTCGGATTTCCTGAGGTGAAAACAGTAACAGCAGCCGTCAACGCGTTGAGACGATCAAATACTGGTTCCAGTCTAAGGAGCCACCTGGACACGGGGTTCGAGGCATCTTTTGCTTGTAAGCTCTCCAGCGAAGCTTTCATGTTTGAGAAGCTATGAATTGCGAGAACTTTATCTGCCTTTGCCTTGACTATTTCCTTTCGCTTTGCGGCAAGCATCCGAGCCCAGAGAGGGCCCAGGTGAAGTGGTGACGAGGCTTGCTCGGGAGGTTGCGCCATCACCTTAGGCCGTTGACGGATGTCGATGTTTGCTGAATCAAGGTTTGTCCTTCACAATACACAGTTTGGAGAAGAGTGTCTGTACATCGCCCTTCGGCATTCTCCGAGCTTGAGACAGAAAGCAAGTATGTCATGGGATGCCTTCTGACCGCTCATTATCCCGACATATCGCGAGTGTCGGTTGCTGACGGGCATCTTTTCGTCTGGCCTCACCATTTGTAGCCATTCTTAGCCAACCACGTTGGCTAATGGATTTCGGCGCCGCCCTGCATTGGGTGGGCTGCGCAAAGAGGGCGCGCTTCTCCCACCCTCCTCTCCCCCTCCTCTATCCTCATTCAGTGCACGCTGCATAAGCCGCATGCTGCATGTAACTGGCTATTTTCACTGTAATGGCCTATTCGCTGGGGATTAGGCACACATTATACACCGCCTTGTACCCATCAATACGGGATGAAATGCCCAACAGGATAATCCCCCATTTTGCTCGGGCACGTATCTTGGTACTTTGCTGGGTTTATTTGCAATCCGGATTTGCTCCTGGATGGTAATCGCAATTAATACGGGCTTTCGTAAGGTTTAATCTGTGAGGGTATGAAAGCAAAGTTCTCTTCTCTTTTGTAATCGATACTGAAGGACCTCCATTCCGCCATGGCCGAAGCACAGAGCGCCGTAGCCCAATTCTCCTATCTGAAGTGGGAGGAAAAGTTCCTGGACGAGAAACCCTACTACCTTTATATCGATCCACCACCTGGATTTGGCCGCAGCAACTTCTCGACGGTTCTCGGCCCTGACGAAACTGTGCGTAATCTGCGCGGGATTGAGGATCAGTTCAACCTTGATGACAACGGCTTCGCGGTTCGGCAACAGGAATTCTGCCTTACCGAGCCCATCGATATTCAGGCTGTGGAAGAATTCTATCTTCCTTCACTCGAGGTGTTGATCAAAAGTGTCGTGGGCGAAGAATGCGAAATCATCTGGTTCGACTGGAGAGTAAGTGAACCGGTCATCGGAGCGTCACCCGTAATAGTTACTTATCGGCGGAATCTTGCAGACGAGATCGGGCGATGAATCCAAAAGCAATCGGCCAGCTGGTTCAAAAATATACCTGGATGATCGAACGGTCTCTCTGCCGCCAGTCCGAGCAGTTCATGTTGGTCAGTTGATACCCGTAATCCCGTCTGTTATATGTGCTTCTGCGCAATCTCAAACGACATGAATAACTCAGAATATGACTACAGACCAGAGTGTGAATTCCGCGATTGCGCGTGTCCATCGCCACGCTGGTGATAGAGCAGAGGAATTTCTCCAGGGTCGTGTTAGAATCATCAAGTGCGTGGCTGCATAACGGGTCGCAGATGCACCGGACGGAATTGATTCCTGTTGGCAAGCTGACTTTTTTTACTGGCAGTGTCTGGAGGCCTTCCGCCACACCGATTGAAGCTGACCCAATCGCCGTCATGGACGGAAGTTCGATCTCACCGGAAAAGCTAGCAGAGGTTGATGTCGTGCGCCAATCCTACGTTGGAGAAGCTTACTACCCGTTGTACGGCAGCGGCTACCAATGGTACTTTATCGACAGGCAGACCAAGAACGAGGTTCTGCTGTTTAAGATGTATGATTCAGATACAGCGGTAAAAGCCAAATGTAAGATGATGACGGCTCCTGGGTCAACCCAAAATTATGCCCTGCTGTACTTGATCTCACTGTTGACGTCTTAAACAGGCTGTCCGCACGCCTCGTTTTCAATTCAGGGCGAGACTGAAAGCGTTTCGTGGAGGGAAAGTATCGAGGCCAGGGCTCTCGTATTTACGCCAAAGTAGGCGGGTCTTTTCCAAACCAGGAGTACCTGGACGACGATTAGAATGATGCTGTAGGAGGGTGTGCTAGCCTAGACGATATGTCGCCGGACGACTCTGTATCCAAGCTGTTGTTCAATAATATTTAGCACTATATTCCCGCGAGCAGAGATACAGATCCCCGTCCGAATGTTACTTCTTTGCCTCGGCAATCAGACTTTCGAGATCCTGTGTAGCTTCGAGGAACATCCCATTTAGAAGTTTCGCGTCCTCCTCCACCGCTAGCTTAACACACGTGTTAGCCGCGAGATCTGCAGCACCACGGTCCACGCTTCTCATCTTGTCTTCCAAGTGGGCAACTAATGTACGCAGAGCGGGCGATCGCTCAAGCTCAGCCAAGTCGTAGACACCATTCGCGAGAGACGTGTCGACATCTCCGGGGTTCAAGTAGAACAAGCCAATGCCGACGTCAGTCAGGTCGGATTCCAGGCTGAGACACTGGGTGAAGCGGAGAAGTGCAGTTTTGGACGCAGAATACGCAGTCATGAAAGGGATGTTGCGAATAGCATTGTGGCTGCCGATGTTAATGATGACGCCTGCGCCCCTCTCAACCATCCCTGGCATGACACGATGGATCAGGGCAGCAGGGCCCATCATGTTGACCTCGAAGACGTGCCACCAGGCCGCAAAGTCCTTTTCGTCCACGATTGAACCGATACGATCCAGCCCTGCGTTGTTGATGAGGATGTCGATGTTGCCGAACCTCTGGCCTACGTTGGCTATAGCCCGGTCTATGTCGGCAGCGCATGTTACATCGGCCGGGACCGCCATCGCTTGCGGGCCGCCGCGCCGGTCGATATCCATCACGACGGCATTGATCTCTGCTTCGGTCCGGGCCAGACAAACCACGTTGGCGCCGGCTGCGGCGAAGGCCAGAGCGATGGCCCTCCCGATACCCCTGCCAGCTCCAGTGACGAGAGCAACGCGCCCGGTCAGAGCATTTTTTACATGAGACGGTTCGATGTATGGATATGTAAGGGAGTGCGTGGCGTGTGATGATGGGGCCATGGCTGCAGGCTTAGCTATCCTTCGGCCGAGTTTGGTTGGCTTAGATGGATTGGGGGGCTGTGGATCAAACACGGCAAAGGCCCTTGGTAGGATTCCGGTTTCCGAATGATGATCACAAGCGCTTACCGAGCGTATTCGGATTAAATGGCGGTTGGTGTGTATGCGAATAGTCAGACCTAGTTTTGCAAGTGACAAGAGAAAGTCCGGATGGGCGCCGCCTCTTATCTTGGCCAACAGCCTTGCTCTTTGTGATGCATTCCTAAGCGCCCAACTGATCCTCTCTACCTCCTACAATTAGTGGGTGGGCGAAGTGGTGTGGTAGGGTATCGCCCGCCCACACTGACAGGACAATTCAATTCCCCGTGTCTCACCTTGTCATCTTGCCCCGTTTCAATGCGTAGTTACGCAGCTCATCGGCCGTCATACCTAAAGTGGAGGTTGCCAAACTCCTGACGTGTCGCAGTCTAAAATGCGCTCTCGGTCGCATCTCTTCATTGCCTAAAACCATTGACGACATGTTGAGTCTCAAAGGGATCCTCGTTCCAGCTACTTTCGCAGTCATCATCAAGATATTGATAGACAGGAGCGGCTTTCTGTCCACTTCAGACGCTGCAGTACGTAACCGCCTCGTTCAGGCCAACGCCAAGATCGATGCCATCTGCAGCTCCTCAGGCGTCCCCGGAGTCTCTGTTGGTGTGCTCCGCAATGGTAGCGTCTTTCATACATATAATTACGGTCTTGCAGATGTGGATACGGGTCTGCCAGCCACCGCCGACACCGTGTACGGCATAGGGTCTCTCACTAAGGCCTTCATTGCAGCAGCCATCGGCCAGCTAGTCGACGACGAGAAGCTATCGTGGGACACCCCGGTCCGATCTGTTCTTCCCGCCTTCCACCATGACGACCCCAACATTGCCGCGTCGTTGACCATCGCCGACGTTCTATCCCATCGGAGCGGCCTCTCAGGACTCGGGGCCATGAGTCTGGCTTTTCAAGGGGACGGTGATATGCTCCTACCGAAGAGTAGTCTTTTCTCGCTTGTAAACCACTTTCCCGTCTCGGCTCCCCTCCGGTCGACCTGGGCGTACTTCGTCTGGGGCTACTCCCTAGCCGGCGCCGTTATCGAGGAGATCACGCAGAAGCCGCTGAAGGAGTTTGTCGACGAGGAAATCTTCAAGCCGCTTGGCATGATCAACACATCTTTCAAGCCGGGTGACTTCGCGTCCTCCAAGCTGGCTGGCCCGCATGCCGGCTTGTCTAATGGATCGGCCTTCCGTCTCCCCAAGCTCCAAGTTTTTGAAGACACCTTCTTCGAAGCTTCAGGGGGGATCTACTCCAGCCTTAACAACATGCTTAGTTGGGCCTCGAATATGCTGCAGTCGGCACATGGATCGAAGAGAGCTGGTCCGTCCCTCGTCAGAGGCGCCGATTTCATTCTTAGCAACCAGGTCGCCGTGTGGAATCCGTCCCTCTTCGAGAGGTCATACGGACTCGGTTGGACGCGCGCCCAGCTTCCGGGTGTTGTTGTTGGGGAGAACTCCTTTCTCTGGCCGCTTGATGAGAACCCGGTGCTAGGATCACTGGATGAAAAGACGCTCATGGTCTATCACTACGGAAGCACGGTCGGGTACCAGTCCTTCATCGCCCTGTTTCCAGAAATAGACTCTGCCGTTGTTGTGCTCACGAATTCCATGGGCACCAGCCACGCCGCCGACTGGATAGCGCGCAGCATGATCCAGGCTCTGCTCAACATTGACGATGGGAACAATTACGTTCAGCTAGCAAACGAGGCAAACCGTCGCAATGTGCAGGCATACGAGGCCATGTTCAGCGACCTAGACGAGATGCGCGCCGCATGTCCGATGTCCAAACGACGGGATCTGGCGACTTTCTTCGGGAACTATTCGCTCGACTCTGGGCTATTTACCATTACAATCTCGCCAAACACCGACGGCCACGACGATCTTGTGTTGCTCTTCCAGGGCTTGGGCAGCCAAGCATATAAGCTGCGACATTTCTGCGAAGATGCCTTTGAGTGGGCCCTTACATTTGACGAAACCCGAAAAAGAGGACGGTATAGTGTTGTAGTACCTCACTATTACATTTTCCGCTTCCAGGTGGACGGCAACGAGGCAATCTCTCTGTCCTGGGATATCGATCCCTGGAACAGCCCGGTGGTGTTTAAAAAAACGCAATAATGACGGCGTAGCTAGGGATGCGGTGTGACGAGTGACTTCGATTGGGCCCCCACCGGTGGGTGTGGGATGATCACCAAGTGTTTGTGGTAGTATGACGAATGATTTTGGTGCCGATATCTTGAAATGTGTGGCGAGAGACGCCTGGGGCACAACAACTTTGCTCTGCAGGTGTAGCATGTCGGGTGGCAATGCATGGCAGATAACAGGATTGGGCCGCCATATCTACACCCTCTTTAATCCAAAATGAGGCTGCCGATACACCCTCTTCAACCAAAAGTGAGGCTGTTGATGTACGTAAGTGGATCCTCGCGGAAACACGCTCCGAAGCGGCTCAATATCAAACCTCTCGGTGCATTCCTAAATGGTACTGCCAATAAACAGCCGAAACAAATTCCCCAGATCTGAGAGCCTCTTTGATGTGACTTGCGGCTCTTGGTCGCTGTCTACTGTGTATAAGTATTTGTAACCCCAGTTAGATGTTGCTGTCTTTACAGCAGTCGGTCCTGATTCATTGTCGTGTCAAATCAGTGCTCTAAACTTCAATAATAGCATTATATATATCTCTCTAACACGTTACTACATATCCGGCCATCTACATTAACTTCACCCCGCATAATAACTTGTGGCCAATTTGGTTGATACCTGTATGTTAAAAGAATCTTCTATATCACAAATACTTAGAGCTAAGTATTTCGATAGTAGCTAAGGCCCTATTATGGCACCTACCTCTGAGCCCGCTAGCAAGGGGAAAACTGAAGATCCGAAACCTGAAGAGATCAATAAGAATGGACGCCTCCAGCCATGGCAGTCAATTGATTCGTTAACCAAGGCTAAAGGTGATGATGAAGACTTTATGACTGTGCAAAAAAGGCTGTGCAAAAGCTGCAATAAGTATTCTTGTCATTGTTCTGCGCATGTGGCAGCTTAGATTGGGATGCGCAAACTGGTTTGTTTTCCAGAGCCAGGTTTATTTCTGCAGTTACTTGGTTATGAGAGGCAGGTCGATTATAAAAGTCAGCTTGCTCTATATCGTGTTGGTATAATAGCCACTATAGGTCTGAAACAAAAACAGTCAATAGCTGCCACACTTCTTGTGAACTTTTACTTTAGGACAACATGAAGTGCTGTATACTGGAAGATTTCGCAGACATGGATTGTATCGCATAATACTGTGATCAATGTGTATTTTCGGCATTCCCTTGAAGTTGCTCGCAAGACCTCTGGATAGTAGCAGGTAAAATAACAGGAAAATGTGGATGAGCTTGATAACTTGATCTCAAACGCGGAGCCGGCCTATCTACAACACCTGAAGACCATCCTGCCGGATCAGCTTCGGTAAGCTACTAACGAGAACTACTACTTGGCAGTATAAAAGAATGAGGAATACAAACGATTTTGAAGCTGCGACCTCCATGGTATGGCTGGCCGTACGTACGTTGCGAAAAGATCATCCTGACTGGATAAGGTTTCTGGACGGACTGAAAGATCGGCTATCAAGCCGATATGAATAGACGAAAGACTTGGGCGACCTTGACCCAGCAATCCTGAAGATGATAGAACGGTTTGGCTAGGAGGGTGGGTCTCTCCAAACCGTTCTATCAAATAGCCGTGCGAGCGGTCTTAATCATTGTCATGATAGCAACTCTCTTCATCGACTTGTATAAGACCGAACCGCGGCTAGATCTTAGAGTGACTTCGCGCGGGACGTCGCGCGCCTGGTAATTAGATTGTGGAACGACCTGCCCCCGTCCAAGTTGACGTATCGCTTGAACACCGCCAAGGTAAACGTGTCGAGTACAGCCACAGTCACCATCACGGGCAAGAATGCGGGCAAGGACGTTTCACTAGCTTATGCGCAGATTTCAATGCGGAAAGGCCAGTTGACGAGTGCCTGTTCTACGAGGAGGTCTTCTATCTACCCAATGACCTAGACAAGAAGAAGGGTAGCGCGGCGAGACTGACGCCATACGACCTGATCAAGCCGACGCTGTTGGGCGAGAAGCCAAGTTGATATTGGGCGTACGATCTGTGGGCATCTAGAGCTAAGAATGTGAATAATAAGATGGACAGCCTGATTGTTCGGAGCGGGAACGAGTTGCAGTGTCCGTTTCTAAGTAAGATTAACGGAGCGGATAAGTCGATTATCGAAATCGTCGAAACTACTATCGAGGGTGGAAAAACGCATACTGTGTTCGACGTTAAACGAGTCTAGGGCTAAGTCAGCTACCCCCCCTTCCGCCACCCCGGCCTTCCGCCACCCCACCTCATCAATACACCTACCGAGGGCTATGACTTGCAACTTCAAT
>JAMYIC010001790.1:0-10307 GCA_024112705.1 Microcera coccophila
AAGCGAGATCTGATTTACGAAAGACGCATTAACCTCGAGCTAGACCATGCATCGATTGAAACAGTCAAAGCAATATCCCTCTCGCCAAAGAGTCCCCGCCACGACATCAACATTTACTAAATTTAGGCCCACTTCTTCCAATTGACATCTTTCCCGTCAGACATGAGGATGGGAGAACCAAGTTCGATTTTATAGCAACGGAGTTTTTTATCATAGACACAAGCCTTCTTCTGAAGCTTTTGGGGTCCGCATTGACGCACTCCATTTCATGTCTGATGAGGTTTGGCAGCTGGAACCCCTTTTAGTGTGGGCTAACCTTGAAAATCGATATTCGTCTTGGCATGTCAAAAAAGAAACATACCTCGATGGTTCCCGGAAGAAACGGCTGAAGCACTGTTTTACAGCTGCACAAGCCAAAGGTCTTGTTCGGTGAGTCTTCTCATAATCGAGATTCCGGCTTGACAGGATATTGACTTGGCGCTTGTAGAATTGCAAGACACTTTCGAAGCCCCAGAGCAGCCTCGTCCGAAAGAAGACGAGGTTTGATTCGTTTACTCGAACACACGGAGTTCTTGTCGGTAGAAGATGCACCTTGGCTGGAACTGACAGTCAAAACGCATGATGGCATTATCGAGATCCAACCGCTTAAAGGCTCCCTGCACATCGAAGAGTGTGTCGACCGATTGAATATATACCTGGCCGAATTCAAATCAGAGTACGAGTTTTGTCTTGCCACGCTGCTTCCGCGTCGTTTGGTAGAATGGATGATGACTGATCCTCCCACTCAAGCCATCGGCAGAGTGAATGAGGTCGCCGTTAGTGCGGTCAAGAGTATCCTGCATGTCCCTGATACTCTAATCAAGGATGCTCTCTATCTGGAAGGAATAGAAGGCGCCAACGAGCCTGAGCTGGAAATCACCGAAAGGTCAGTAACAATCCCGTGCTAAGGCACTCATGCTCACATTTTCAAGGTCACGTTACGGGGGTGCAAGACAGAGGGATGCCGATTTTCGCGTAATTCTTACCCCTAAAGGAGTCAAGAAACGAGGCGCTCCCGGAGAACTTTCATCTCCTGGGCCTTCTGCGATTGATGAAAACCGGGTGATAGGCCAGGTAGCCTCACTTCGTATCTAAGATGCTTGAATCAGAAACTTCGCAAATGGAATTGGAGTCGATGATAGCACAAAGAAGCAGATCCTTGTATAGGATATGACCACTTTGAGACAATACATCATCACGTTGCATGATCCCTGTGAAATACATAGCTAAACAAATTAGTATAGCGTTAAGTTATGATACCTACGCATGACGTGATGCTCCGAAGCGCGGTACTTGCATCGGCAATTGAGCCATGCGCATCGGCTAATACGGCTGTCACTCAGCAATGTAATAAGATGACAATCTAAATAAGGTCTAGAAATAATATTTCCCGTCAAGCATATTGTAATTACTGCTTTCGGAGCTCGGACCAAAGGTTTGTCGCTGCTCTGCACCGGGCGAGTAGCATGAGAAAGTCGTCGGCAACCCCTAACCACGCTCTTGTAAACATCTCGGATGCCTTGAGAGACGACGGACCGTCACGGGTCAAACGAGCCAGCTGTGTTCAGCGCGGGTATGAGCTCAGTGGCAAATGACGCTACCTATCGGCGCCCATCTGATCAACATGCTCCTCAACTTAACGAGCAAACCAACTGCGTCCCAAAGACAGCTATTATTACAGCAAGTCAATAGCGAAGAAGCAGTCTATAGACTTGGAGATGAATTCGTCCAGATCTTTTTAGCTTGCGCAAGCGTAGACTTCTTAGCATTGATGGACCAAACCATGCTGGCGACTAGTTTATATATCATCGGCAACTATGAGCTCTACATAAATTGAGGTCGGTGGCAAGTAGCTACCTTGAAGAAGGGCTTCGTGAGTCCAGATTGGACTCACTGCCGTCGTTGACGTGGGTTATGGCAGACAAGGGCCATAATGAATTGTAATGGGTCAAGCGGTGGATGATCCGGGAACCAATATTTCAAGCAGTCGAAGACGTCTCCATGATACAATGAAAACAGGGGATGAACGGGGGCGTAGGAGAGTCCGTATTCTCTCCAGTAGTAAGCAAGAGCAGACACGAGCTACCATAGCCGAGTTGCAAACTAACCGCTCTCTCTAATCATCCGAACGCAATAGTTTAAGCAAATTCTCTGAAGAAACGCGTCCTTCATCAGTTGCTATAATGGATAAATCTAGGGTTTGAGTTGACTAACCGTTCGTTTATGGCTTTTGTCGGATTGATACAATGCCACTCGTACCGGATAGCTATCTAAAAGCACACTATCAAAAGTGATAGCACAATTGACGGTATTCAGCAGCATGAAGATGGTTGCGATCGGATCCTGTTTTCGCGTCGCTGAACGGCTAAAGACACGATAAAGCCGTGGAGATCGACACTCAACATTTCAGTTGTGGCGTTTTACTAGACAAGGGTACAAAATTAACCGAGAGACTTGTTCCTCGGGTAGACAGCACGGCAAAGAACACGGCAGACGACTTGGATACAGGACAACTAACACACCCCATCGTAAAACGTCCGGTCGGAGCTGCGCCCCAATGCTATGCCTCGAACAGCTAGCGCCTATTGCACACGGTTTTAGGTCGAAAGACAAGAGTTTATACTGTACGATATATCAAAGACATAAGTCTAGCTCTAATCAACCAGGCTAGCGCTGCTTTCTTTGGAAGGTAACTGGGTAACTGGAAAGACCCTATAGTACTTTGAGATAAGCTTAAGTCGTAAACTAGAGCGTGCATACTTCAGTAGCAAGCTTCGCATGATACAGGGTCCACACGACTATATAGTCTCACTGTGTGCCGTCGATTTTATCATGCCAACAATAAACAACATTTGGTGCTCCGATTCGTACTTCTTTAGAAATTTGAAAGCCCGTCCTAGACCATGAAGTCTCTAAAAACCATCGCTGGCTGGCTGCTACTTGCCTGTCTCACTACCGGCTCCCCAGTGGAGAACTCAGCTCTACAGAGTCGGCAGTTTGGTTGTTCTCCAATCCATCTTCTTGTTGCTCGAGGAAGCAATGAGCCACCGGGACCAGGCTGGCTCATCTCGCTAGCTAACGACATCTTCTTTACGAACCCCGGCGTGACTTTCGAGCCAATCGTTTACCCTGCCCTCTTTAACCAGTCCGACTACCCCGGATCTGTTCGTGCGGGAACCCAGGCAGTACAGAATCAGCTGTCTGCCTATGTACTGAACTGTCCTGACTCGAAGATTGTTCTCCTTGGTTACTCCCAGGGAGCACAGATCATAGGGGATGCATTATGTGGCGGAAATGCAGCCGATGCTGGCCCTGTTACCCCTCCCATGGATAGTGGTATCAGCTCCCATGGTGCGTTTCTTGCCTGCTACCATGGTTATTTAGAGATGAATCGCTGATGAGCTCGATAGTTTCTGCGGTTGTCTGGTACGGCGATCCGCGAAACGTTGCTGGGGCGCCCTATGACAAGGGAACTGCAACGACCGACGGCGTAAGTTACTCAAGACGTGTCAAGGCATTATGCGCCAGCTAACTATCGCTAGAAATTTCCACGCCCGCAAGATCAGAGTTGCGACTCGTTTTCCAACATCATTGCCTCTTATTGCGATATTGGCGACCCGTTTTGCGCCAACGGAGACGATTTAGCGGTCCACGGTTCATACTTTTGGAATTATGACAAAAAGGCAACGGACTTCGTGAATGGGCTACTCTAAGCAGACGTGATCCCTTCGTCTCAACGATTGTGAGGTCAGGATACCTCTAGTGGTGTACGACTGGGGGAGATCTTTTTCCAAAGTGATGGATAAGAAGAGACAAGATCACCCATATGATTTTCTCTCTCTCCTGCTAGTATTATCTTGCTGGATTGAGCATATGCAAGGATGGTTCGTTGACCTAGACAAGGGGAATATCAGAACAACCATGTGCAATAAATTTCGACCATTGCTGTCAGTGACTCTTTGAGTGCTTCTTCCTGGCTGAGAATGATATGATGGGGACTTGAATAGTAGACATCACCACAAGACAAATGAAAATATCTGCAGCATATTAAGCATACAACCCTAATCCTGCTTGACTATCAGAAGTTATACGCTGTTGGAGGTGGCATATACGGAACTCACGCGTTTCTACACTAGTGTCAGTAAAGTATGGTCTCATTCTATGGCATGAGGGTGGATTTTGTCATCTTCGCTCCGTCCTTCACATTCTCTCGACCTTGATCTCTCAACCTCGCTCACTCATAGGTTTTTGTGATACTGTTGCCAATATCTGCTGCCCTCAGCCAAGGCAGAGGCTTGTGGCTGTGCTATGCATGCGCCACGCCCGCGCCGCATCCGCGCCGGCTTCGTATCTCACAAGGCACCCCCGCGTGACCCCCCTCGTCACACATATCAGGGCCTCGATAGGCGACTTGAAGGCGCCAGAACTTCATTCCCGGTTCAAAGGATTCTAGCAAATAACAGTATCATCATGGCTACCGACGCCGTGAAAGACGATGTGCCGGAGCAGGCCACCGGTCCACGTGAGTTTTCCGAGGCTGAGCTCGAGCTTGCACGGATAGTGTACGACGAAGGGAGACATTTTACCTCTGTTCCTGCAAGCATGGTAGACCAGATCTATCGTAACGGCATGTTGACCAAGAAGACGGTCGACGGGAGTAGATTCATCCGAATGCATGGTTCTAGAAACTACCACAGAGAGTAAGTCTTCAGGGAATGCCACCTCCGAGCTCTGGCCGGAATGCTGAACGAGAAGTCATCGGGAAACAACACCGGAAGGTGCTTTGATCATTCATCGTGATGATCCGGATCCCTGTCCGGGCAATTGTCAGGCGTTCATCCATCCCCCCTATGGATCCGATCAGCAATACCGGGGCGAAAACGGTAAAGCCTATTATCCCAGGGTTTCACTTTCGACGTTGTGTCTTAGCTCCAAGGATTGCAGCTTCTGCTTTATTATATACCAGGGCATCTATCTCAAGAAGTTTCTTTGGCGGGAAAGGCTGGCTCGATACCAATGGATTCAGTCTCACCCTGAAGCCAACCTCGCAGACGCCGAACAGAATGAGCCATGGAACCTACCAGACGATGGTGAAATTGACGAGAAGGAAGTTATCGCTGGCATCTGGTTCCCGAAAAAGCAAGAAACCCTCACGGTTTATCTTCAAGTTCGAGACCAATCCGCAGCCACTAGTTCTCCAGCAAACGAGCCAAGAACGGAGAAGGACATCCGGTCGACCTTGGAACAAGACTCATCGAAACGGCGACTAATCACGCTCGAGTTTTACACGCCCGCAGACCTCCCAAGCCCATGGTCTGCGTTTGGGACTGCCCCTCACATACAGCCCAAAGTCATCAGCGATGGCGGTCTTCAACGCATCTTCGACTGGCTACGACCGTGTGTGCTCGACCATCCACTCTGCAACGAGAGCCCATGGAGTGAAGAAAGCGACTCAAACACTAACTTACCAGCTAGGTTGATCAAAATTGAAAAGGCGGTTGACGGTTCAGCACCTCCGATATTGTCTCTCCATGAAACGGCGGGTTCTCTCGAGCCGTACAGGTACGTCGCCCTCAGCCATGTCTGGTCGTTTACCGAACCCCACAAGACAACTGGCGACAACTATTCGGACCACAAGAAACAAATCGCATGGGGAAATATCTCCATCCCACTTCGCGAAGCCATCATCCTCATCATGTACTTGAACCTAGACCTTGAGTATATCTGGATAGACTCCATGTGCATCGTCCAAGACGATCCAGCAGACCAGCTGAGGGAACTTCCCAGGATGAGCCTCATTTACCAAGGGGCTGAGATTGTCTTCGCAGTCCACGGCCCCGCACTCGGCTGGGAGAAGATGCCGCTGGACCCCATTCATGATCCGAGGCGCCCAGAAGACCCTCCAGTGTACTGCAGGGAAAAGATGTCCCACGAAGTGTTCTTTTCGCCGCCCCAAGGCCGCTTGTCCTGGGCCGGCCGGGCATGGTGCATGCAGGAGCGAATATTTGCACGGCGGATCGTTCACTTTGGCGGCCGTGGAGAGGAACTATTCTTCGAATGCAACACTCTGATGACATGTGAGTGCGGCGGGATAATGAAGGAGATGGGAGAAGAAGCCAAGACTTTAAAGCAAAGAATCAGAATGGCGTTGGATGTCGTAGAGAATGGGGCGGATGGCTTGGCTGATGCTGACGCGCTATGGAGAACCTACATCACCATCTGCGAGGAATACACGCCGCGGGGGCTGAGCTTCGCAACTGATAAGCTTCGTGCCGTGTCGAGCTTGATGCATACGTTCTTCCCGCACCTTGGAAAGTACTACGCTGGGATGTGGGAGCACAACCTCATCATCAACCTCCAGTGGGAGGTCACCAACACAAATCGCAGTAGGAGGCACGAGACTTACGTCAGTCCATCGTTCTCTTGGGCGTCGATATCGGGAGGCGTAATCTGGTACACTGACACGGAAACACCCGCAACGGAGGCTACTCACGACTTCGCCGCCATCGTTGATGTCTCTTCTGCTTCCGCCACAATCGATCCCTGTGGCGCAACGTCAGGCGGGCATGTTACCTTGCGTGGCCGAGTGACCGATATGAAGATAGCAGAGTCCAAGCTTCAGTGGGTGCCGGATGGCCGCGTCGAAATGACCAAGGACGGCAGCAAGAGCGCATGGGTGGTCTTGGATTCGAGGGATGACTATGAGACGATCGAACCAGGTATGAGTGTTAAGTGCTTGGATATCATGCGGGACAAGAATGGATTTCATGGGAATTTTGTCTCTGGCTTGATTTTGCTGCCTTTAGATCCTAGTGAAAGGTCGGGCTACCGTCGCATTGGATTTTCAACAATGCTTGATGAGCATTTCGAGGACTCTACCCTGGAAACTATAACAATCTTCTAGCTTCTTGGTTATTAATTAAATCTGAAGCAGAACGGATTAGTAGATGACTGAAGCTATGGTCGCCAGTTCCTTCTGATACATTCTTTGTTGAGAGACTACGAGACTCGTGCAGAACTCTGATTTAGAAACATCTCAAGGGATATAAACATTTTCTTTCGAAGCGGCGGTCGGGCTGTTCATGTCATGTCATGCTTAAAATATAGAAAACCCACCCAAGATTATTGCTGAAGGTCTCTTCATTGAGCTTCACAGTGGATGACCTGGCTAAGAGTAACTCGTAGAGTAGCAGTAATACAGTTGCTTCAAACTGTTGTAATCAGCTACGCTAAACATTGATTAGGAAGCGAGCTTCTGCATTCTCGTCAACTGCCTATTCGAGACTGACAGCTAGTTAAGTAAACCTTCCTATCTTGGTAGCGCATTGCTCGGCTGAATAAATTGGTCTCAGCCTGATGTTTTCATAAACAACGGCAACTCAACATGTGGTGACGTTTGTTTGTGCGAAATGTAAGACCTTTCGTCCTTGATATTAATTACAACAAATGGGCCTCGGCCCATCTCCATACAGCACGTAATGATGCTCCGAGGTTCCTCTGCAACCGTCTCGAGATACTCACACGTCGATCCACCTGCCCAACAACGGACATCCCTCTTTTCACCTAGTGTGAGTGATTCTTACTTTCCCGTCTCATCTGCCCTCACTTCGAACAGAGATCCTGATTTCCCGAGGTCGGAACACAGAAGCCCGACCTAAAGTTACCACCTGACGTGGGATCCCTCAACCCGGCCCCCGACGTAACCAGGCTCGTCTCGGTGCCCTGATTGAGTTGACAGGTCTGGTTGCTGTTCTGGCAGTTGCCCGGCCCCGAGAAGTTATTGCACGGCGCCACGCAGATGTTCACCTCCTTGGTGTTCCCGGCACCGCACGAAATAGGGACCGGGATGCACGAGGCGCACTTGGACGCTTTGGGATCGCAGCGCTGCCCTATCTTATTGTCCTTCTTCAGCGCCCGTCCGTCCTTCAGCGGCTCGGGCAAGTCCCCGACACTGCTGGCACGCCAGTTGTGTAGGTCGTCAAAGTCGGGCGTGATGGTGCGCGCCTTGCTTGCGTCGGGAGGCGACGTGGACGTGGTCGTCTTCCACCCGTCCACGCAAAGGGAGTGGTCGACGAATGCAGCGTTGGAGACGTCTCGCCACAACGCCGTCATGTTGTAGACGTTGTTCAACGTGTAGTACAGACGGCAGTCGGCGGGCAGGTACTCGAACTGGAGGGGCGTGCCGCTGTCGTCGCCCTGGCGGATCTGGTCGCGCAGGTTGAAGGTGGCATAGTTGGTCAGGATCGCTTCGTCGAGCTCAGCAGGGAGCACGGAGGCGGCATGGTCGCTCCAGTTCCCGGCCAGTTGAAAGTCGACCTCGAGGTCCGCGGCCGAGTACGGTGCGGCGCCGCGCGTGCCGGCCACAGCCTGCATCGGACCGGCCTCGGGACGCCCACCGACGGCGACAGTCTCGACGCCGGCGCTGAGGAGCATCTCGGCGAACAGCGAACAAGCTGAGCTGCAGGTTCCGTCTGTGAGAATGGTAACCTGCTCCGCCTTGAAGGGGTTCGTCTCGTCAGTGCCTTCCGTGTACTTGAGGGGCACCCAGCCGTCGAAGTTGACGATATCGTAAACTCTGTTGGCGAGGTCATATCGTTCCTAACTCATGTCAGCATGCTTTCAAGGGTGGCGAACAGAAGTGAGGTCATACCGTCAGACTAAAGTCGTCGTCGTGGAAGTGCCTGGGCCCGTAGTACTCGGCCCAGGACGTAAAGTTGTTCCCTGTATCGGCGTTCAACCTCGCCAGCACAATCCACTCGCTAGCTAGAAGCCAGATCTTGTCCTCATCGTCATCCGACAAGCCCTCCCAGTGATCATTAAACGACTGCCCGACCGCGTTGGCCTGCTCGTGGCTCCTCCGTCGACTTCCCGCAAAGGGCGGCACAAACTCGGGGAAGAACTGGCTAAAGGTGGCGAAGGCGAGCTCGACGCTGCCGCCGCTGTTCTGCTGGAGATCGATAATGATCTTGTCCAAGCTGGCTTTCTGGGCACCTTCAATGAACTCGGCGACGGCTTGGCTGAAGTTGCCCACGTTCCAGCCCGCCTGGTTAAAGGTGGGAATACTTATGACGCCGGTCTTGGTGTCGTCGTAGAAGTAGCCCGTGACGAAGCCCGTGAAGGCCCCGCTGAGGCTTCTCTGGATGACATCCGGCTTCTCTGGATAGGCTCGGCTGAAGTTGTAAGGGAGGAGGATGACGTCGCTGTTATTGTCGCTGCTAGAGCCGTCGATGAGGGTGTAGTTGAAAGCCGGCGGCAAAGGTACATCATCGTACGAGGCCGGCAGCAGCCCGAGCACGAAGTAGTTGTAAAAGTCTCCTCCAGTCGTCAAAGGACCCGTGAAGTAGGGTTCGGTATATATAGCCACGTAGAAGGTGTTGTGGAGCGACCCGTTGGCGAACGTGAAGTTGAGCTCGTTGCCTGGGTAGAATGTCATGCCGCCTCCGAAGATGCTGGGGACACCTTGGATGTCCCGCGCCGGGCTCTCCATGATGGCGTTCCAGTCTGCGTTGGGTTCGAGCATGCCGCCAGATTGAAGGGCGGCAAGCTCGGACAAGTAGTGGACGGCGTCTTTGCCGTTGATGGACACCACGGGGGATATGTCATCTACGCCGATGAGTCCATGGTGGACAGCTTTGACGTCTTCCTCGAAGTAGATCTTGGGGATCTCCTTGCCATCCTTGGACGCCGTCACGAGGTCCACCGGGCTGGCGAAGTAGAAGGGGGCCAGGATCCCCGAGCTCAGTTGGACATGGGCGTCGTGTATACGTAGGACGACGCTCTGGAGAGCGGCCTCGAATGCATACTGATTGGTGTAGTAGTTGTCGGTGATGTTACGCTTGATGACTTCGAGCTCCTGCCGCACATCGATGGCGGGCTGCTGGTAACCACTGGGGGGATCTCGCAGATAGGTCAGGGTGCTCTGGAACGTGATGGTGGTATTGTAGTAGTCGACATAGCGTAGGGCAACAGCGGCGTTGAAGGGCACGCTGAGGAGACACTCAAAGACGTCATCTGCCCAGAAGACGCGATTGCGGTTGGACTCGTTTACTTTCTCGATGATGTCGCCGCAAATGGTGGACGCGGGATCGGCGCGCTCCGTGAGGGTAGCCTTGCGCTTCACACCGGTGGGCAGCCGAGCGGCGGCGAGGCCGACGAAGACGCACAGGAGCGTCAAACAACGAACGAGAGACATGGCACACAAAGACGCGAAAAGAGTGTAGTCAAGCTTGCGTTGCCACGAGCGGCCCGAGGAGGAGGGGGGGGGGGGG
>JAMYIC010001792.1:0-13404 GCA_024112705.1 Microcera coccophila
GGAAATGGTTTCAGAATTAGGGACTAACGCCGAGAACTCAATCGACCTGTTACAGGCATGGCGACGCCACGGCACGTTGACCTGTCGTGATGAGCTTGGACTGAGTACGAAAGATCTCGCCTCGGTTCCCAGGTATACAGACTCAGAGTCTATGCTAGAAGCTTTACTCAAGGGTCGACCGTACTCGGCAATGCACCATGGGAGCAAAGTGAAAAATCAGCATACAGAAACGACGGGGTTGCGGTCATCGACAAGCCCGACAACAACCAACTTGACTCGATTCACTTTCACAGCAACAGACACGGCTTCGAAGCCTCTCGAAATACGCTTAAATCCAGTCGCCTGGGTTTCCTACGGCATCAAGCGTCGTCGAGATTCTTGCGATGTGGATGGCTTCAACACTGCAAGTCTGGGCTCCAAGAAGCGGCGTCTCCGGACGGAGCTCATCACTAGCCGCCTGTCTCAACCATACTCCCAACCGGCAACTCATATCCTCAACCGGGAGGGCCAGGAAACCGGCGACAAGCGGTTCTTGAAGATGGCGACGACAGTAGACACGGCGAGGCGAATAGTGTATATGCATGCGACATCCTTTCTTAGATTTTCGATAATGAATCGCATACGAAGACGCTTCGGTATCGGGCTAAGCCAGCAAGGATTAACACCAAAGGAGACGGATCAAGAGGACGAGACTGCCGCGGCGGCAGCGACCACTTTGGGGGCGGTTTGGAAACCGCAGGATATACAAGCGTCTGCGGCCGGGAAATCCGTAAGATTCCTACCGGTACCTGGAGGCGGACCGAGTGCATCGCCGTTGGGAACAACTCCTGGGCGACCTGTTTCACCAGTCAATGGCCGAAGATCCCCTCACCCACATGCAAAGACCGCCTGCCGGCTGTCGAAGCCCGCAGCGTTACCTCTCCCTGTCGCCGATATCGCCGCTACGAAGAAGCGGACGTCACCACGCATTCATCCTGTCCAATCGCCAGAGATGCGACCCTCCCCGTTATCAATAGATGATGACGAAGACAGTTTTGGACACCTTCATACAGACTATGAGGATTTGGATGATGCGGCGGAAGATCCTGATAACGTTTACTCTGATTTTAGCGTGATCTTTGGAGAAGGGTCCCCTAGTGTAACGGAGGCGCAAGGAGAACGGACGTATGAGGAGTACTTGGATGAATTGGATGGTCTTTGTTGGATGACAAGGTAGTGATAGATATCATGCGTGTTCAGGGAATAAAAACCGGGCACAAAGCCCAATCTCTAAGCAAATCCCAATCCCCTGGACCAACGCAGTTCAATCTGATGGGTATTGGCCGTGGCAAGGTACAAGTCACATTCGTCATGTCCCATATCATGAGGGAGAACTTTCTCCTCATGACAGTTGCAAGATAGGTTGATCCTCAATCCTCCTGTAGTTTCCTCGCTCTGTCCTTTGCAATATCGCACATGGCCTATCAAGCATTAGTCATGGCCTTGACCTACGCTCTTGTACCTTAAATCTCGTACCTGCAGAGCAGCATCGACTTCTTTTTTGTAGTCGCCTCTTGCAATTCTTGTTTTCATATTCTCCATAATCTCAGGACGCCCTCGACCATTCACAAAAACAACATATCGTAGACCGGGGAACTTTTCTTCATACTCCTTGTTCAGCTTGGCCAGCTCTTCACCTTCGCCTTGGAGGTTTGCCTGTTCGGCCGCTGACTGTGCGGAGTCGACCTTCTTCTGGCCAAGCCGGGGGTGGGATCCGAGGATAGATAGCAAGGCAGAATCAGGCTTCTCTGAGGAAGAAGCATCTGCGAGGGAGCGAAGACGGAGGTGGCAAGCATCGATAAACTCAGGGTAGGAAGAGTATTCAGATGTACTTATGACAGGGAGGAGGGTATTGTGAATGGCGGGACTGGGTTCGAACAGGAGATCCAATGTGTCGGTCTGGGTACTACCACCAACGAGGCGAAGTTTATCGATGCGACAGAGACTCATAGCGTATGATGTGTGGGCAATGCACCGGGAGTAAAATGTGAAGAGTTTGGTTGTGATGTCGTTCTAGAACACGCCTCAAACACTTGTCAGAGGAAGAGAAAGAAAAGTATCACATAGGATGGAGCATTTTTGAATCCCCGGGTCGGGCAGCGGAGAATGGCGATGTCTTAACATGGATGTTGAGGCGGTGATGGCCGCTGTTCGTTATCTTATCGCCCCGTGACCCCAAGGCTGGTGTTATGCGGGCTGGTCAGTGCGCTAACAAAATCTCGGCCAGGCTACGAGAGTACATCGTCGCAATAGAGCTCCTGGACCAGAAGACTATCTGTCACGGAGAAAAGCAATTGGAAGCTCCACGAGCTTAGGAAACGAGTCGCCATGCTTTGCGGAAGTAAGCGCCCGTTGATTTTCTTGTTAAGATGACCCTGATGCTAACACACGTGACAGTTTCTGGAGAGGCTCCCCAAGAGCCCGTCGTGTCTAAGAAGTCAGGTCCGTATCGAGCTTCCCATTTCACCAGCCTTCCGGCTAACGCGTTGCAGGCATCGTCTACGAGAAGCGCCTTATCGAGCAGTACATCACCGAGCACGGTACCGAGCCCAGTTCTGGCGAGGCCCTCACCCCCGAAGACCTCCTCCCCATCCACTCGTCGCGCATTGTACGACCGCGCCCTCCCACTCTCACTTCCATCCCCGCCCTCCTCGCAACTTTTCAGAACGAGTGGGATGCGCTAGCATTGGAAACCTACAACTTGAAGGAGCAACTGGCGCGAAGTCGGGAAGAACTCGCGACGGCGCTGTACCAGCACGACGCCGCTGTCCGTGTAATTGCGCGACTCACCCGGGAAAGAGACGAGGCTAGAGATGCATTGAGCAAGGTCACTGTCACCGATGGCGCTGCCGCTGGAGAGGATATGGATGTGGATAGCGTGGAGAAGCTCCCAGAAGCCTTGGCAGATCGTGTGGACGAAGTACACTCAACGTAAGTGATTTCGCTGCTCTCGGGCAACATTCCTAACTGACTTATTTGCAGCCTCTCGAAGGGTCGCAGGAGGCGACCTATCCCAGAAGGATGGGTCACCTCAGAGGAGGTATCTGCCTTCGAGACCGAGACATCCAACGCTCTACCCGTACCTCAAGTTACCTCGCTTGACCTCAGCGATAACCTGGCTACTGTTGCCGGCCTGGACGGCCAGGCAGCCATCTATTCTGTCGACGCCGACAAGGTCAAGCGGCAAGTTTCCATCGACGGACCCGTTACTGACACTGTCTGCACTGGCGACAAGAGAATCTTTGGCACCAGCAAGGGAACGGTTACCGTTTATGAGAACGACAAAGTGGTGGCTTCGACATCAGAACACTCGGGCCCTGCTACCGCTTTGAGTGTGCACCCTAGTGGCGAGCTGTTGGCCTCTGTTGGAACTGATAAGAGCATCGTATTCTACGAACTAAAAGAGATGAAGCGCGTCAGCCGTGCATACACCAATTCCTGTAAGTTCAAATACCGCCGCTCATATGCACTCTCCATCGACTAACACGACTAGCCCTGACTGCTTGCGCTTTCCATCCCGACGGTCACCTTTTCGCAGCTGGTTCCGTCTCTGGCAACGTAAAGCTCTTCATGACCAAGACACTCGAACAGGCTGTGGTTTTCGAACTCGGCGCACCGGTTCAAGCACTCGCCTTTTCCGAGAATGGCTTTTGGCTGGCGGCAACCGCCAAGGGCCAGACCAGTGTCACCATCTTCGACTTGCGAAAAGAGGGCGACCTGGCAGTGGCAAAGGTTCTCGAGACTGGGGGTTCGGTCCAATCCTTGACCTGGGATTATACCGGGCAGTTCCTCGCAACTGCTGGTTCTTCAGGGTTGACCATCCAACAATACACCAAGTCGAGCAAGAAGTGGGCCGAGCCCCTGAGAGTTTCGACGCCTGCTGTGGCCGTTTCATGGGGAGAGTCAGGGAAGAAGCTGGTGGCAGTCAATGGGGATGGAGTTATTAGCATACTTGGCGCGAAGGCATAGACATGTTTCTTCAAGTTGTTTCAAGGTACCCATAGGAAGTAAGATCAGTTGGCAACGTTTTTGTACAATAGGCCTGGTTATAAGGTCCAGTCGAGGGCGCACTAAAAGATTGAAAACTCGTTAAAGTCCAACACGGACCATTGAACACTGAAGTTATCAAAAAGGTTCCCCTTCTTAAGAGTAGGTATCATGGACGAAGATGGGCAGTGATCGTTTGTCTTCGGCAATTTGTTCTATCACCCCATCCACAACGACAGTGCGGCAGTGGTGGAGTCGCCACTAAATCTCTAGTGGAGAATAGCCGTTAGCTTCCCTGGCGTTCGGTAGCCTTGCCGCCTCCTAGCCCCTGGCGCACGCCCTCGCGTTAGTGGTCCAGCGGGGTAGCCAGCGTTCAGCAGCCTTTCGTCAACTTCCGCTCCTTCGCTGTGAAACCTTCTTTCTTCCATCTTGCAACGACACCGACGGGACGCTGCCTCGACTCACGCCTTGCGGCACCCCCCAAACTCGACCGAGAACCCGCGAGATTGAGTCGTATACTCCAGCTGGGCGGGACGTCACTGTCGAGCGGGACGTCCAGCGTTGATTGTCGTTGGGCTCGGTTTGCCATCTTGTTGCCACTTTTAATCACAACAGGGTGAGGCAAACGTGAGCCTTACGACCAATGTCACCTGAAGGCAAACAAGCCGCCGGCGAAGCCCTACACACAAGAACGATCCCCATCTCGACAAACCATCGTTCCTGAATTTCTCCGACACGATGGACGCCAACCACGAAGAAGGTCTCTTCGTCAGCGATGATGACCTGGTAGAAATCCCACGGAGCCCGTCAAATAGAATCCCAAACACCCGCGGCAACCTCTTCCTCCCACGACCGGACACTCCCTCATACCGCCCGGTGCGATCACGTCGGCACCACGCTAGAACAGCGTCTCAGAACACTAGAACAGCGTCTCAGAACACCGACCAGACACAGGAACCCGCACCGGTCATCGACCTCACTGAGGAGCCCGACTCTCCTGTCCGGCGACGATCGCGCTCGCGAGCCCGTGTAGGGAGAAACGCTCGTAGGACGAACTCTCTCAGGATCTCACCTCCAGCGCTAGTGAGAAGCGACAACACCTTCATGCACCCGGGACAACCGCCCGGCTTCATCGACCTGACCGCCGACTCATCTCCGGACGAACGACCGTCTGATCATCTACGTAGTAGAGATACGCAGTCCGCTCGTTCGCGATCCCGTGTGGATGATTTAATAGAGCTCGAATTCGTCGATGGTAATCCGCACAGGGCCATACCTAGCTTTGCAATCGGCCTAGGCAGAAGATTAGCTGGCTTTCTCGGTGCCGAAATCTTTCCTCTGCCCCAGGGTTTCCCGCCACCTCAACTCGACGTCACGAGAAACGCTTTTGCCCCTCGCGAGAGCCCAAAACCGCCGATGGAGCCCACTCCGCCTACCCGTGAGGGATTCACCCGCGATACCTGCGCCGATCCGGAGCAGGAGTCGGAGAATGTGGTTATTTGCCCAGCCTGTAGTGAGGAGTTGGCGTATGATCCTGCAGAACCCGTGACGCACAGTCCGGCTAGCGGAAAGAAGAGGAAGCGAGCACCGGGAGAACACCATTTTTGGGCACTCAAGAAATGTGGACATGTCAGTATATACAGATCTCCCATGATCTGTATCTCGCCACTAACAAGTCAACAGGTCTACTGTGCGGACTGTTTCGAGAACCGCCAGCCAACAAAAGCCAACGCCCAAGGTGTAGGCTTTCGGTTTGGTAGCCCGGGCACCGCCAACGACATGCGGTGCGCAGTAGAAGGCTGCGAGACGAAGATCAAGCTCAAGGGCGAATGGGTCGGCATCTTCCTATGATATCCAGCTCATGTCAAAGCTTCAGCGAAGTTAGGCAAGCAGGAATAGAGGCAGAAGGAAAACGATTTTGACGATTTGATAGTGGGTAATTATGACTGGCGTTGAGAGGGATAGATTTCGTGTGAGGGCTGACGCACTGAGATCCCCGGAATTTGGAGACTCCGTAATAGCGAGGAGTTTAGGGCATTGCAGATAGACATGTTACGCCTTTGGCGCCTTCATCTGGTCGTTCTACGTAGTAGTACAATTGGACCAACAGTATCTTGACATTCGTGATAAACACAACAGCCAGCCCAGCCATGCCTTCTCGGCAGCCATCAACCATTGCCTTTCCCAAATCATCATACGAGTGTAACTCACAAACTCCGTTCCCAACACAAATATGCCAACCCACCATCTGCAAAACGGACTACGCTATCCTATTCCGACTCCAATTAGCACCCATCAATCTCGTCACATCATCAGTTCGAGGTCCATCTCGTCGATCCAATCGCCACCGTACTCTGTTTCTTGAGACCCTTGGGAGGCGCTGACGCCAGGACCGTTGTTGGGGCTCAGATTTTCTTTGTTGTTTTCTGCGGGTTTGTGCTTTGCGGGTGGTGATATGATCTTTGGTGTAGGTGTCTTTGCTATAATGCTGATCTTCATAACTCCTCGGCTTTCAGGATTCTTTGGCGTTTTTAATTCTACTTTCGGGGGAATCTTTTCCGTCGTTGTCTTTGATGGTTCTTTTCTTCCCGGGTTCTCCAGTGGGTTGAGTATTTCTTTCTTGGTCGTCTCCTGATTGCTCATATCCGTTGGCTGTCCTGGTTTTGTTGAGCATTCCGGTGGTTTATCAGCGTCCTTCAGGGAGGATGCCAACTTCTTCTGAGCCAGCAATGCCCTTGCCTCGATTCTTTTGAGCCTTGCCTTCTCCTCCGCTTCTGCCTTTTCTACCATTCCCAGCTCGAACCGTGCCTGTTCTCTTCTGTGCAATTCTTCCAACGCGGCTGTTCGCCGGCTTCTCGTGATTGCTAAAGCCATCAGCTGGTTGGAACCTGAGGAGGTGAAAAAGCGTTTTGGAGAGCCAGCCGGTGAGCTTGATCGGGGCTCAGGTTCGGCCTGTGATTTTTGGTCAGACTCTTGCTCGACCTGAGGGACCAGCTCCGGTTCTGGTTCGGGGCTGCGTGGCTGGACGGCAGAAATCGATGCCCGGGGTGGCGACGGCTGAGTGAATTTCTCTTCTTCGAGCTCGCGAGCCTGTTGCGAGGGCGAAGGAAAGAAATCATCCAAGTTGAAGAGGATAGCTTGAGTGCTTAGAGGAGGGGCTTGGAGAGGCGGGGACGAGGAAATTAACGAGCGTCGCCGTCCAGGTTTCCTAGAAGCTCGGCTAGGTGACGATGAACATGGGTTGACCGGTATTTGCAGACCGAGATCCTCTTCGTGTCGAGTTCTCGGCCGTGAAGATTTTGGGTTCCCCTGAGCAGTGGGTTTCGGCAATGAAGAAGTGTGAGATCTCAGTTCTTTACTTTCGTGCGCAGGTTTCCCCTGCATGATTTCATCCAGTCCCGTCAGCGTGTCTATGTCGATGTCATCGCTAAATTCGTCGAAATCGCCATCTTCGAGTTTTCCGAGTTCCGGCTTTGGTAATGTGTGGGTTTCCTCCACGATATTAGATGTTTCTTTGTGGCTCTTGACTTTGTCCCCGGGGGGTTCCATTTCCTTCGTCATTTCGTCCTCGACGTCCCCGAAACCCTCGTTCAAGTCGTCCCATTCTGCTATCTGGGTATTCAACTTTGAGGGCAGACCCATTCCCTTCACCAGTGCTGGTCCCGGTGCCTCCTCTGGCGTATTTTTTCCGTTTACAGGCCTTCCCATATTCTCTAGCATATCAAACTCAATATCGTCTTCAAAGGATTCATCCAGGCTGCCGACTTCCTTTGACTGAAGGTTGTGTTGCGGTGATGGTGATGTTTTTTCAGCCAGACCATGTTGTTCTCCTCCCTTTGTTGGCTCATAACTCAGATTTCCCTTGCTACCATTCGGATCTGCCTTGACGCCATCATCAAATACGTCATCCAAAGCCTCTAATGACACAGCCCGATCTTGTGTTACTGGCGGGAGTGGCATATTCTGTTTCATGGAGCCATTCTCTTGGCTGTCAATCTTCCTTTTCTTGTTCATTATATCCCTCTCGTGGTCTTCTTCAGTTTCCTGGGCCGGTTCGTCTGCTTGTGGTTTTCGTAGGCTTGGTTTCGGTAGCGGTGGCGGTGGCATCTCGTTGACCTGTTCAGGCTCCTCCTCCACCACCTTCAACTCCCTACCACCCGAATCCCTCTTCCTCCCAAGCCCATTTCCCCTCACGAACCACGCAATCGTATCCTGACTTGGTGTCACATCCACCGTGGGCAATCCCTTCTTCCTCTTCGTCTCCTTCTCCGCCGCCTCTTTTTCCTTCTTCTTTTCCCTCACAGCTTTCGCTTTTATCGCAGCCTTCCCCTTCTCAAGCTCTTTCCTTATACGCTCTTGCTCGGCTCTCTCCTGTTTCCACGCCTCAGCGCGGGACATGCGCGGTTGGCGGTTGGCGGTTTTGTAGGCTTTCTGGACTTGTTTTGAGGTCATAGGCCGGGCGGGTCGTTCGGGACAGGGCGACGCACGATTTCCCAGGACCTGAGGGATAATCGTAAACGTCTTTTGAACCGGCATCGTGAAGGCGACATTGGATCGGGAGATGGAAGACAAGTCGAGAGTTTGGGGGCGTTAAACGCGGTTGATGGAATGTGGGGGTTGATCATGGAGGTGTTGACGCGAAGTGGAAACGAGATCATGTGACGCCCGTCAACAACGCCACGGCGGGTCCGTGAGAAGATGACATGCATAAACTACGAACTACAGAAAAAGTAAAATTTTCCTTTGCTTTGCTTGAGATGACGGGTGTCTTATGAGTTCTTGTATTTGTTAGAGGAACTACATAGCCCCGGGTGCAATGATTCTCCGGGTTGACGGCCTTCTTGAAGGCGGTTCCTCTATTTGTCCAGAGGTTCAACCGTAGGGTCCCACGCACAGGGACTGTAGTCATCAGTAGCGATATCCTCAACCTCCTCCTTCGTCAACTCGAAATCGTACAGTCCCGCATTCTCCTTGATACGAGACGGGGTCACGCTCTTCACCAAGGGAACATAGCCCCGCTGCAAACTCCAACGCAGCAGAATCTGAGCCCCCGACTTGCCATACTTCTCAGCCAAAGCCTTCACCTTGGGCTCGCCGAATCGCTCACCCCGCACAATCGGACAGTAGGCTTCCACGGCGATGCTTCGATCGTTGCACCACTTGACAATTTCGGGACGCGTGAGCCATGGGTGGACTTCCCATTGACCGACTGAGATGACGCCTCCTTTGCCCTCCCCGCCCCGCTCAGACTCGAGTTCCTTGATGTGCTTCTCTAGTTCATCGAGGTGGTGAACGCCGTAGTTCGAAACACCGATGGAGCGAATCTTGCCGGCTTCGACGCATTCGACGAGGGCTTTCCAGGCACCCTTCCTGTTCTCGCTGCCGCCGTATGGGGAGTGGATCAGAACCAGATCCAGGTAGTCCAGCTTGGTTTGCTCCAAGGCTATGTCGACTAATTTGTGAGCATCTTCGTAATTCAATTTGTACGGGCGCACAGGGATCTTTGTCGTGAAGAAGATCTCATTCCTGGGCACGCCAGAGGCAGGGATCCCCGCGGCACTGGGGCCCTGGTTCTTGTAGGCGGAAGCTGAGTCGATCTAGAGAGAGTTAGCTCGGCGTTGATAAAGGTAGAGATGTGAGGTCTCACGTGTCGGTATCCGATATCCAAAGCTTGCTTGCAGACATCGGTGGCCTGCTCAGATGGTCTAAATCTTATCAGATGCCTCATTCATGATCATCACCTCACAGTAAACTCACGTCTGGTAGACCTAGAAACGTCACATTAGAATCGCAGTAACGCAAGAGATTAAAGGCTGAACATACTCCAAATCCAAGCAGTGGGATCTCATAGCCCGAGTTGAGCTTCTTGGTCGACTGAAGGGTCAATTTCGATGCCATTTTGCGAAACATGTATCTGGGGTTGTGGTTGTACAGCTCAATGATTCATCAATATGTGGGTGGTGCAGTTTCCAGTCATGAAGCAGACCTTTGCCGGTTTATATCAATTCTCAGGCTCGGGTTTAGGAGTTAAATCTTGATATGCTCGTCACAATGGCGTTTGCAATTATTAAGGCAGAGTGCTCGTGAGTGGTTAACGAGATCTATGAAGTTCAAGCGGGGATGTGAGTTTGTCCGTGAACGGTAAGTGCAGCGCCGATCGCCGAGCATTGTGAGATCACCACTCGGAGATAGTGTCCAACACATCAAACTGGGCTCTAATCCTTTCAGAACAATACAAATGCTTTGTTAACTATACTAAGATCTTGACCGATATAATGTACGCCTATATAAACATTGTCCGCGCTGGGCCGTTAAATTCCGAAAATGATGTAGGGTAGCCACCTATCAGAGAATATAAGGAACAAGTAAGATGTGGTGTTTTACGATTTGATTGTCTTCTATGGCCTATATGACACTACCCATCATGTCTCCATGTTCTCTCGCATGGCGATCTCCGGCAGTCTCGTCACCCCCCTCTTCTGTCTCGTCCTCGTCTAGGTCCAACATGGGGTAGTTAAGGATGGCGGCAATATCACCCAACATACCCAACCGTTGACCACTTTCATGATCACTGCTTAAAACCCTTGCCTCGCCGCCATCGCCTCGAACCTTCTCCACCAGAGCAACGTACTTTTTGCGTGTCGCTAGATCCTCACTTCGGAAAAGAGAGTTGTTGATGAGTAGGACACCGCCGCCAGGGCCGACAGCACCATCATTGACGGCCTTTTGAACAGCTGAAGTACCGTACCATGCTCGACCATCATCCAACTTGAGTAGATCAAAGAATTGATCGACGTATTGAGCCTCTTTGGCGAACTTCATATCCTTCATTTTTGCCAGCACCTCTGGGCTCTTGAGGACCTCGTTGAGACTATGGACGTGCCCTGAGTTTGCGTGCACAACTGTGGCTTGTTTAGCAACAGCAGTCAACACTTTATCAGCCTTGTCTCGGCCTTGGTTAGCGATATACTGCTTGAAGTCGGTAGCCACAAATCCTGGGCTGGCCAATAGCAGTGGCCGGGACTCGCTGAAGTCCATGGTACGCAGCATTGTAGATAGAGTCTTCTCGAAGAAACGACGCATGCCGGCGTCCTGTTCTGAGGCAAGATCGCGCTTTTTGGGGATGACGCTCTCAACACGAACTTTCAGAACTGTCCGGAACTGGGTGATGAGACATATGTTGGCCAACCCCTCTTGCATAACTACGGCAGCCATGGCTCCGTCCTTGTCGTCGGACAACGACTCCTGAAGAGCAGCCTTGGAAATAGAATCCCAGCCATCGGGCTTGTTGATGGTGAAAGAACGGTTGACTTCAAGGTCGAGGGTGTGGTGTGAGCCCAAGGGTACATAGGGATTCTCAAGGCAAACGGTCCCGGAAACACGCAGGGATGAGATGATGGGATCGAAGAAGGTGGACTTGACTTTGATGGCTAGATCGGTATGTACCCTTTCCGATGCTGTCATACCGGTTTGGGTAGTGCTGATCACCTTCCGAATAGCATGGGCGAAGACGATATCTCCTGATAGGATGAGATTGTAGGCATGCCACTAAGACACCTGCATGTCAGCCATTGCAGTCACCGCCTGTGTCAGACAAAGGTCTAGAACAGTGAGTCTCGCACAACCAAGCACCGAAAAGCACGAGACGGACCGCCAAGGGTACGGGAAACGGAGGTATGGCGGACGGGACATCGGGAACGGGGTGGAGAGGCGCTGACACATACCATGTCCTCGGGATCCTCGGGCATAAGAGACACGGTCTCGTCCTCGAATATTTTGGGAACCTTTCTCGAGACTAGCTTCATTTTGATGGCCGCCGATTTCAGCCTGCTGGGCACGGAGTTTTGGAAGTTGGTGGACCTGGGATTTGGTCGTGGGCGCTTGGCGGCAGGAATGCGAAAAGTCCGCAACGGTACGAAGTACGAAAATCAAGCTGAGCCTTGCTGGGATCAGCGTCTGAACGAATCGAGATACCGGTCAATGATCGGTGAGGGGGTAACGCACAGTAAGTAGATGCGTTATTTCGACGCCGTACTGCAAGTGTCGGGTTGATTAAGGTTGAGTATGCATAACGGACTGTCGGACTTTGACTTGGGCCGCAATTGATTCAAGGCCCGTGGGGGGTTGGTGGACTTGGGGGACGATGGGCGATGGGCGATGGATGATGCGGCAAACCTACAGCACTCTCAGGCGCTGTAGCGGGGAAGAGTTTTAGGGTAGCATTTCGTCGTTCCGATGGATGTTTCGTCCATTTCCCGCGGGAGTCTGTTGACCAAGCTGGATGGCAGGTTTACTGCAGGCTCCGTACGAATTTGGATAAGAACGTGTATCACGTTGAGATGCATGCTGTCTCAGACCTCCTCTTCCTCAGGTAGATCCATACCTCCTTCGGGCCTTCGCTCGTAAACAAGAGCCCGTCGGTACCTCGACCTGTGGTTCTGGATTTCTGGTCTTCACCGCCACGAGATGCTTGCGAGAGACCCTGGAAAGATGGAGATTCCTCGTCAAGAAACCGCGAGATCAGATATGTGCCGCTGCCCCCAAACCTCCGTCGGACCTCCGCAGAGCAAAGCGGTTTTTTTCTGTTAATTTTTTTTTTTTTGGGCGCCATACTAGGCTGCGGGAATAAGTCAATGGGCATCGGTCGGTGGTCGGTCATTTTGTTCGAGCGACCCCGTCGAGAGGCTCCGAGGTATGAGGTACTTTGACCGGGGTCTTCAATGGTGCCGAAGTTCCAGAACGGCACATGTCATTCTGCGAAACCAAAGAATCGCTGCCGTCGTGATTGGCCAAGACGAGGTTGGTGCTTGAAACGAAGGGAAGATCTATTCCCGCCCTAGGGCCCTGAAGGGGAGGAGACTGCAACGGTCGCTGGCGGGTGTTCACGTCATCATGCGACTTTCTCCCGCCTGACAAGGGAAGAGTTGGTTCGACTTGCTCGGATTCGCGAAAATGGTGTGTGTGCCTGGTCATAGGGCAGAGATTGATCACGAGAAACGCTAAGCTCGATCGCATCCCGAGCCCCCATCCCTCACTGCCCACTGCCGACTGTCAGATATCGAATTTCAGCGGGTGCCGAGGCAGAACCGTACGGATACCTCTCCATTCATTTGCGGCGACCCGTGGCTGTGTCAGAGTGCCCCGAGCTATTATGGAGAGCTTGGTTTACGTCCGCGCGCGCGTGCGCATGTTCGTCCGTTGCAGAATATGGTTTGGAGTCGATTCTCCACCAAAGCATGGATCCCTATGAGCGCCCAAGGCTCGCTAGAACTATTTTATTCTATCGATTACTTTTTGTCCCCGGTGTCATTCGTTACATAGATAGCACTGAGCAGTTGTATCCAGGATCGTTCTACAGTACTGCGAGGTACCTCGGAG